>JAUTXX010549409.1:0-10363 GCA_032273605.1 Panulirus laevicauda
TTGTTTCCTGGAACTGTCTCGCTGACTTGGGAAACAGCGATTAAGTATAATGAATAAATAAATGTCAGTTAAATGTATAGAGTGCTTGCAAAGAATTATGCTTGTATGGGCATATGCGTGGGGTTCTTCATTTTCATAGACATTACCTGCTTAGTTGAATAACTGAATGTCTAAATAGCAAATTTATTGTCTTTAGAAATTATATGAGCTTCTGTGGAGTGGGAGATACAACTTTACCTATTCATGATGATTTTGATTAAATAGTTTTACGAAAATGTGTAGGGGACATGATTTTATTCCAAATCTGATGTGCTTTTGTTAGAATATGAAGAACATAGGTAACATATGTTTGTTATCTTGCTTTAATCAGGTGGTACTGGTCGTTCTGAGAAAATTAATAAGTAGCTAGTTTAAGGATTAACTTACGTTTGTAATTGCAGAGCAATTCCTTACAGTTTACTTTGTTTCAGATGTAGGATATGGCTTATTTAAAGATATAACTTCTGTAACTTGAATGTAGGTGGGTATTTTACTATTAGTATAGAAGATCAACTGTTTCAGCAACAAACCCAACCCGGCAGCACTCTCAAATGGCAAGACGCCAAATATGGTGAATGGTGCAGACATCTCAGTCTCGGGCAAGGCCTGTGAATCGTGTCATAGTAAGTAATTTTGTGGATTAGTTTTACATCTCAGTACTTGCCACACAGACTGTTAATTCAAGTATCACCTTGTGCATTTCCTTTCCTTCTTGCCCTCATATGTGTTTGTTTGTTTGATTGGGAGGGAGTTTTTCATTAAGTGATAGACAAAGAGCTCCCTCAGGGGACAACCCGTGTACATCCATTTGTCTTGATTCCTTTGTCTATTGCCATACCTAAGACGAAAATTTGCTCTTATATGGATAATACTTGTTGATATTTTGTGGTTGATTACCCTTGTTACAGCATTTAGGGCCCATATTGCTTTACCAGTAATGAATATAGGGGAAGATGAAGCCTTTGCAGCTGAGTAGAGCTATGTATTTGACAGTGGGGAAATTGGCTAGCCTAGTTGGTTCTGTATTTCCCTTGAAACAAGCAGTAAGGTTAAGATCCATCTCAGTTGAATGGTCCTCATTAGCACTTGAGGGGGATGTTTGCTGTGGACCCCTATAAAGCATGGAACAGCTGGCTACACTCACTGTTGCAGACTGATGTAGGACAAACTAATATGCTTACTGTGGTGTGTAATCACTTGTATTTTACACCTGTCTTTCATACTTATTCCATGACCATACCATCCATGCACCTTTGAAATGTCTTTTTCACCCATTGTATCATTCTCACAGCTTTATTCTTCATTTTGTGTTGTAGGTACTCATAATTCCTAATGTACTACACAAGTTATCCATCCCTACTTTTCTTATTTTAACATGTCCTGGTTTCACAACCATACATCAACTGTGGAATAATTACTCCTGATGTAAATTTCTCACATATTACCCATTAATTTTTACGTTTCTTCAAAGTTTCAGGGCACTTCCAGTTTTTCTTCCTTATATCATTGGTGTTTCAACCTCTTCTTTCCCATTACCATCCTTACTCACTTTACTCCAAAATATTTAACTTCAACCACATCTTCCAGATCTTCTAAGCAAACTGAACCTATACTCTGATCTCCCACCCCTTTTCAAAAATTAGCAGTATATGTTTACTCATGCTGGCATTCATCCTTCTCTGCATGCATCCACTAGCTCATATTTTTATTAGGCACTTTCCCAGATTTAGCTTAAAACATTGTAAAATCCACAAAACAACTACATCAGTTTCTACCATTATTACTGTAAGGTTAAGTATCATACCATAGTCTCCCCACCTCGCTCTCTCATCTTGGGCAGTGGCCCATGCAAAGAACATCAGAATGTCAGGGTGACATGACATCCTTGGCTCACTTATTCATTTGATTATGACCAGGATGAAATCACACAGCTTTAACCCACTTACACATTTCATCCAATTGCTTCCCTTATAAAAGCTCATAACTGCATTCAGAAATCATCCTTGCTTTTGTCATTCCCTTTCTAAGTACAGAACCAACCTTGTTGTACATCAGTGAGGGGTTTATTAATGCTTTTGACTTGATGATTGACAATTTTACCAGAAACCCTGCCAGCCATTTTTAAGAATAATAATTCTTACACATACTCCCTTTCCTTTATATAGTGTAAGTTACTGTATTTGTCTAGTCATCAGTGCTCCTGACCACATCCATGCATCCATACACACTTTCTAGATACAATCAGCAGCAGTTTTACCTCTTTTTTTTCACCTTCTTGCTCTCCATTCCATACATACCTCCAGCTTTATTCTTTTAAAGAGCTTTATTGCTTTGCAATGTCTTTTTCCATATTCCTATTTCTGTCTCCTTATGTTTATTCTAATCGCACCAGTAGTCACATATCTTCCATCATCATTTTCAGTCAGTCTCAAATACTCTTGCATCCTGTAGACTTCATGTTAGTAAATGTAAAAGTGTGATTGTACACCTGTTGAGGTAGTTGATGAATGTGATGCATGTTGTTGACATATGGATGTGGAACAAGTTTGCCGTGAATTTAACTTGTAGTTTTTAAGGGAAATATTGTTTTAGTAAAACAGCCAGTATCGAATGAAGATTGCTTGAGATTAAATTATTGATAGTTAGAGAAGTATACTAATGTGTCATGGTAATTAGGGGAAAAAGAATTGTAGGAAAATGATTATCTGAAGAATTGTGAGTTGATGCAGTTGAAGATATGAGATTAAGTTTACTGGATGAGATAGATTGTACCAAAATCCTTGTTGGGAGTAGCTATGGAGGAATATGGAAAAAAAAATATATTTCAAGACACTTTTTGTGTAGTAGAAAAGTGGTTTATGATGCAGATCAAATTACATTAAAAGAAGTTTTTCATATATATATGTATATTATGTAACATTTGATGGTTGTGTTTTTCAGCAACCAATAGTAGTCAGTGGTATGCCTGGGGTCCCTCCCACCTACAGTGTCGTCTCTGTAACTCATGTTGGCAGTACTGGAAGAAATTTGGTGGCCTCAAGCTTCCTTCACGAATTGGAAGAGAAGAAGGTGAGTGGGTAGCGATGTGTGTCAGTAGTCAGTTTTATCCTTCAGGAAATGATGGGTTTATTCTTGGATCTGTGAACATGGTTGATCATTAGAGCTACAGTACTGCCTTTGAATAAAACAAGATTAGAAATAATGGAAATAGCTGTTGTATGATCAAATGGGAATGGTTCTTAAATTTTTACATATCTGATGAAATTAAGTAATCATCTTTTATTGCTACTGAGAATTGTTATGGTTGCTTCTGATCATTTGCAAAGATAAATTTCCAGTGTGTAATACAGTATATTTTTTTTATTCTTAGATATACTTTGAACTTTTAACCTTTGGAGATAATGGGATTGCTGTGATCCCAAATTTAATATTGCTTGATATTGCAAGGTAGTACTGTAGTTTTCTTGGCTTGTTGACAAGCTTTAGAGACTTGTACTTAAATTGATATGTCAGTAAATGCAAATGGACAGCAGTCAGTAAGAAGGCCAGTCTACTAAAATAGTGACTGACCCTCCAAGCCATTGCCCATAAGTGGCAGAAGGGTTTGAGAGGCAAGAAATATCAATCAGCTCACTGTCTGCACTATGATGCAAGCATCTATCATACCCCAGGTGGAATCGTTGCAAGCCCAGGTTGCTCCACTTTACTCATTCTGAGTTGGCTTTCCCAGGCTTTAGAAGTTTTATTTTCTGTTAGAAGTCATGCAATAGAGTAAGGATGATAGATGTATTGTTCCATTATAGAACTTCAAAATGTGTAATGGGATACCTACAGATTTCGTCATCTTTAAAAATGTCGTATTGATTCATTTACACAGATAATCTTTTTTGGAAGACGACCGAAGCTCAGTAGTTCAGGTGTTTATGACTTCTTTTAGGTCTGAAATGAGTTTTCCTCAATAGTGTCACTCATTGAGCTGAGGGCGGCTGAGGCAGAAGAGGAAGATACTATCCCTTTAAACTCGAATCATTTCTAGATTGGCCCCTGAAAATGTCATATTGCTATGAAAAAGCATAATTGTTTGTATCATCCTTTTTCTTACTTTTTCAAGTAGAAAAGATGCTAAACTTGCTGTATCTGGCACTAAGATTTGTGAAAACCAACGTTTTTTTCAGAAAAATATGGATTTTATAAAAAGATATCTTGGAAGATATTCATGAATGCAATTTGCAATGAATTATACAATAACTGGGCCTCATAATTCCTAAAAGGCCAAAAGAGAGTCAAATCATAACCCATCTAAATTGAACACCATAAGTATTCATAAAACTGCTCCTGGTGCTACCTCTTAACCATGGGAATTGTCAAATATTATGAAGAAAATGTATGCATATATACTTTTCCATCACGTCAGGTTTTGAAAATACAAAGTACATTAATGCATTGTATTGCAAGACATTTGAAATATTATTAGTACGGAATGTGTTCTAATGACAATGATCGAATCCTCAAGAGGACTTATCCATAAGGGGTGGCCATGGCAGAAAAACCATTAACATATTGTATATAAGCAATATACTAGTATTGAACCATGCTACATAAAGAGAGAACATAATTACATGAAACATATTACTGGACAGCTTATATAAAAGAATATATATGGATGAAAATGTCATTATGGCATTGTGGTTATCTGATGCCACTGTCTGGTTCCCTCCTGCTGTGAATGTCAGCATGACATAGTGGCTTTTTGGCACCACTTTCAGGTTCCCTTTTGCTTTGGATGTCAGTATGGCAGTGTGGATGTCTGGCATCACTGTCAATTTCCTTCTTGCACACATGTATGGCAGCACATTCAGTGTGGTGTTCGTTTCAAACTCCTAAGGAGTTTCATCAAACACCATGATAGCGGAAATATCTTATGCCACCTTGGTGAAAAGTTAAACACTGCAGTTATTATTGCTAGAAATTTATTTAATTGCAGCCATACAACACCACCAAAGGTTAGATTATTGTTGATGAACTGGTTTTCAGACAGCAAGAATCAGATGTTGTCTACTATAGGTAGATCATGATGAAATACATTTTTTAGCTTTTGAGAATGCTGAAGTGAATTAAGTTTGACTTAGCTAAATGCTGATGAGGGAACACTCTTGTTAGCAATAGCAGAGGTACAGTTTCTCTCAGATCACTGTGGAACCTTAAGTATTTAGTCATCCACACCAGCAGATGTATGGGTGGCATGTATGTTGTAGATAGATGGCTATGTGGCACCATTGTTATATTATATATATTTGGCCGTTGTCATAGTATTAAAACAGGAGAAACTTATCCAGAGCAGCCCATTGGTGCTTCTGTAAACCACAGGAACTGTAAGAAGTCTCACAAGGCAATAGCAAGTGATCCTTTCCATGCAGTTTACAAGGCAATAGCAAGAAATCCTCTCCATGCAGTCTAGCTGTATGTTGAACAATAGAATGTCGGCTATTATTGTAGTGCTGTGAAGTAATACTTTTAAGGTTTGAGTAGCAACCACAAGTTGATACTCTGTTCCTTAGATGCAGTGCTTGTTATTGAGATTACTGCCTCTACCTATTTCTCTAATGTATTTACAAATAGGACTTCATTGTTGATTTCTAAAAACAAAGAGGCATCACTGGCAGGTAAATATATACAGAGAGTAAACAGTTAACCAAAGACTTGTTGTTCTGTAATGAGGTTGCTTGCTGAAGGAGCTGTTTTGTTTGTGTAGTTAATGGTATCTTAAGAATGGGAAATAGCAATCATATCTCTTTTTGAATAAGTATTTTTTAGCATTTATGATGTAATGAGGCAGCTTACTCGAATTTACAGTGACCTAGTTTAGAGAATTGGTCTCGGTGAAATCTTTGTGGAGTCTTTTCAACCAAAACTTAAATATATTCTTGGAAGGCTCCTGTGATCAAACTTTATTGGGAATGGATGAAATCGACCAGAAAGAAAGAACATTGCTTCTGTAAAACAAACAGAAAATTTCTTTAGCATGATATTGTTCATGTAAACAGAGCAGATATACTTATCTGTGGCTCAAAATTTGGTGAAAGTATATGCTTTGCCTTTGTTACTGAAAAACCTCATACAGGCAAACTATCAAGAAAATCTTCCAAAACTACTTCATAACTGTTTTGGTATTAAAGCTTCACTTAAACTAACAGAGCAGTCTCTAAGAGAAATGTATAATCTTATTTTGATTCCTAGAATGCACTCCATAGCAAGTCCTATGCTCTAATGCATCCTACAATTCAAAAGGTCCAAGACTAAAGTAAAAGAAATCACTCCAAGTATGAGAGAGTAGGATTTTCTGGTATCTTGGACATGTTGGTATCAGTGGTAATGAAGTCCCATTGAAGACGTTGAGGTTAAAGCAGTCATATCTAGCAATCTTTTATACAAGAAATGTACCTCACAATGATCATATAGGCAGAATAAGAAATTATGTTAGTAAAGGGCAAGCTAATTGGGATATGGAAGCCCAAAAAGATAAGAAACAAGTATTTTTTGACTGAAGATTGGTCGTACAATATTGATCCATGGTCATTAGATGGAGAGAAACCTGACCCAATATATGACACCTGCAAGTGCAGTATTAATGTAAAACATGTACTAATTGTATGCCAAAGCTGCAGAAGTCTCAGAGTCAGATACGAATACAACAGTGAAAGAAATCAAAGTGTTGGAGAAATTTTGTGACAAAGTTATTAATGTAAATGGACATGAATTTTTTAAAGAAAACCAAAGCATATAGTTTTAGATAAATATATTTTAGTTTTTAGATATATTTTAAAGAAAGTCAAGAGTATATAATTTTATATAGATATTTTTAAGTTTTTAGAATTGTTTTTCTAGCTGAAAAGTGCTGAATAACCACTGGGTTCTAGCACTTACAAATTCCCCAAAATGAAATCAATCCAATGCTATAGCCCATTGCTTTTTGTACAGGATAGCTCTATACTTCAGGTAGTGTATCTACATAGATATTATCAAATTTTTTGGAATATCTTAAACACTTCTAGTAAGTGACCATAAAGCTTCACTCAAGTTGAGAGAAAAATATGAACTACTATAATCTTTCCTCTAATGGCATGTTTTGTAGCCTGTTAATTTTATTGCCCTTTTCAGGACTTGCTTAAGCCTATCCTTATCTTTGTGATAATGTGGCAACTGGAAGTGTATTGCACACTCAATATGCAGTCTTTTTCATTGATTAGAGGATCTAAATTGTGCTTCAGGAGTCAGTCTAGTTTTCCTTTTGGCTCATAACAAATGTTTGTGGGATACTATTATGCTGCAGTGGAGGAACTATTGAGAGTCTGTACTCGCAAAAACTTTTGAAGACTTCCCATCTCATTTGATTTTATAGCATTGAAAAGATGTTAATGAAAGCTAATGATATAATACATTCTAGGCTTGCAGCAACTTTATCATGCTGGGGTGTTAAATGCTTGTTTCATAATGCAGTTAGTTATGAAATTGTATTTTCTTAGTCTTGACCTTTAACAGGAGAGACTTTGACAGCCAGTCTTGGGGAGGGTCAGTCTCTTTGATTTGGTAGTATGACTTAAGTATGAAGCATATCCAGGTGCTCTTGCTTTCATGATGATTACAAGTTCTCTGCAGCATGTTTTGTCAAAGCACAGAATGATTTATCAGATTGAACATTTATTCAATCAAGTTATCATTATGCATATAGTATGTTGCATATTTAATAAATAACCAAATTTCTTCTCTATTAACTGAAAACTAACCTCCCTTTTTGATGTTTTAATATATAATTTTTGATTGTTATATTTATAATCCATATTATGTAAGATCAGCCTTATTACATAAGGAATTATAGTTTTTCATTTTCTATCAAAGGGTAGTAAATGAAATACAGGGTGTTTTGAATGGAGGATTTTATATCTTCATGAGTATTCAACAGGCATAGTCTCTAAAAGTGTCACTTAGGAATGATCTCTGTTGCTATTGCATCCATTGCACATTTTTATTCTAATCATAAGCACAACTCAAGAGTAGAAATAAATCTCATAGTTATGAATTTGGCTCTTATTTTAACACATTAAAAACATGACAGCTTACCTGCAGTTTTCCATAGATATTCACATATCTTTTTGTCCACTTTTTGTTTTTAGACCTGAGTTAAGTGGTAGAGCATTTTCAAGATATCATGTGGTTAATGATTGTTAATTTGTATTTCTCAGTTGCTGGTATAATATGTGTATAGGTTTTTAGTTTTCTCATTTATCTTGAAAATGTCTCGAGCACACTGTTCTCAGAGGTGCCTCCAGAAAAACTTATCTGTCAGTGCATCCGCTTCTCCCTAACTGATTCCCTAACCTTGGTCCCTCTCTCCAACCACCATAGCTGATATTGACAGTGAAAGTGGAAGAAAAAGTGCTGATATATTTGGGGAAGGTGAGCCGGTCTTCCTCTGTGCATGATTGTGACTTGTTATCTGGTGATAAGCATTGCCGTCTGTTTTTTAATGACCCATGTTATGAAACTTAATACCAAATATCATCTTCATCCCTTAATTTACTTTTTATTATGAAAACCAGATTATTCTGATATGGTGTTAGGAGTACAAATTATTGTTAATCACTTAATGTTTCATCTTGAAGATAATGCAGGTAGTTTTGTTTAGTTTCAATCTCTTTTTATGAATTGATTGAGATGTGTGCTTCATCAGCTGCCTGTAGATAGTAAAAAGTATATGTATATATATTTTATATGTATGGATAAAACTAAGGTATACTGAAATATCTTGATTCGTATCATTTCAGTTTGTTATCTACATAGTTGTAGCTCTGTGAATACTGTGTTAGATATAAGGGGTTTTCCATTCTGTTAGTACTGGATTTCTTTAGCACTTCCATTATTATAGAAATTACTTCTGTTGAAATAATGAACCACTAAGTCTCCGAATGTCCCAAGGGAAAATTAGAGAAAAAGATTACAATTGAATGTTGTATATGGCAATTGTATGTGATCTGGATTTTGTCAAAATTTATACCATGTAAGGCTTAAGTATTAAAAATAATGGTTTAGAGTTTGTCAGCCATAGGGTGTTTTTACATTTACTGTAAAACTGTGCCACTTTGTTATGTAATTGTTGTATTTAGGATTTATCTTCTTTTAAAGGTCATACATGACTAGTGCAAAAGACCTCTGTATTTTAAAAAGCATAATGTGTGGAGATGATAGCAATGAAGAAGAACTGGTTTTTGTGTTGGTTCTTATGTAAATTGTAATTTATGGTGATGTTAAAGTCTCCAACATTTTCTGATAGTGTTTCTCATCATAAATTTAGTACTGGATTGAATTGTTTCACGATAGTAATTCTTCAGATCCTTTTGAGCTGTGAAACAGTAAAGAATGAACATAGCAACTACAGAGTATTATTGAAACAGTGTATAGCAGACAGGTGATATGGGGAATGAGAATATCAGAAGGGGTGAAATGAGCCTCAAAGGAGATTGCTAAAAGGGCAGATCTCTGAATTACAACTTCCCTGTACAACTAAATTTCAGGATAAGCTGGAAAAGGAAAGAAATTTTATGGCATACAGTGATGTATTAATGACTTACTATTAATCATCTTCCTTTTGATTGGCATTAGCAACTGTGAGAAAATGATGTGGTGTGGGAGGGAATACATGTAAAGCAAATAAGGAATTTAGAGCATTTGTGACTGGTACCATTAGAATTAGTAACTGGTGTTTGGCATTATTAGAATTTTTTTTTATTTCGCTGTTCTGCATCAGCAAAGTAGTGCAAGGAAACAGACAAAGAATGGCCCAACAACTCATATACACATGTATATGCATAAACGCCATACACGCACACATTCATACATATATGAATCAATGTATACATGCATACACAGACACTTACATATATACGCATGTACATATTCATACTTGCTGCCTTCATCCGTTCTCATCACCACACAGGAAATAGCACATACACATGCACCCTCAGCGAGGTAGCACCAGGAAAATACAAAAAGGCCACATTCGTCCACACTCAATCTCTAGCCGTCATGTGTAATGCACCGAAACCACAGCTCCATTTCCACATCCAGGCCCTACAGACCTTCCCATGGTTTACCCCAGAAACTTCACATGCCTGGTTCAGTCCATTGACAGCATGTCGACCCTGGTATGTCACATCATTCCAGTTCACTCTATTCCTTGCACGCCTTTCACCCTCCTATATGTTCAGGCCCCGATTGCTCAAGATCTTTTTCACTCCATCCTTCCACCTCTAATTTGGCCTCCCGCTGC
>JAUTXX010549420.1:0-18190 GCA_032273605.1 Panulirus laevicauda
AATTTTCCAAAAGAAGGAACGGAGAGGTGGGCCAAGTGAGGATATACCCTCTAAGGCTCACTCCTCTGTTCTTAACGCTACCTCGTTAATGCGAGATAAGGCGAATATGTATGGAAAAAAAAAATATATATATATATTCTTTCTTTCATACTATTCACCATTTCCCGTGTTAGCGAGGTAGCGTCAAAAACAAACAACAGAGCCTTAGAGAGAAAATCCTCACTTGGCCCCCTTCTCTGTTCCCTCTTTTGGAAAAGTAAAAACTATTACATTTAACCACTGTCTCCAGCATTGGCGAGGTAGCACAAGAAACAGACGAGGAATGACCCAAACCACCCACATACACATGTATACACATAAACGCCCACACACGCACATATACATACATATACATTTCAAAATATACATACAAATACATACACAGACTGCTTAAATAGCAAATATAAACAAGCAAAATTAAAGGTCAATCACACAGCTTCAAATTTACGTTCGAGACAAAGCTTTAGAAGCAAATAATGCATATCACTAAATTTTCTACTAGTACTGAATCATACACCATTTCCTCCAATGGGGCTGGCTTAACTGGCACATAATTGAAGATTACATCACAAAGGTTTCAGTCCGACTTGGTCACTTAAAGGATCATCCAGCTGTAGGGATGTCTGAATTGACACCTTGAATTTTCCAGTGAAAGTTTCTAATATCTAATGCCTTTCATTAAATATGCACCTAAATCTTCCAAAATACTATCAAAATCTTTACATAACTTCTGAAAATACAACAATATGGTTACTTTGATATAAGTAGATGACTTGCATGCAGAGAGTTTGTTTTGCTGATAATGATACAATGGGAGTAAAACTCCAAGTAACAATTTGGGACTACGAAGATTAACTTAACAGCTAGATAACACACTAACTTGGAAAAAGATAATAAGATCCAGCAAAAGCAACACCTATGGTTAAGACTCACCCAGCAAAAGCTTCTGGCTTTCTTCTCTCAGCTGTGGCACGCTGTTTAACTGTAGCTGCCAGAGCTACCTGAGTGAGGCGCAGTTGTGTATTCACTGTGTTACCTTCGTACTCACAGTCTTCATGCAGAGTAGGTAACACTCCCCCACCACCTACTGCTCCAGGACTGCCTGGGGATGGGCTATGTGGAGAGTCCATACCAACCCCTACAGAATGCTGTGTGGCAGCTGCCAGATACTTCAAGTAACATTCACTCTTAAGGAAGCTTGGATAAGTGCTGCGTTCTATCTCTTCTTCAACCTGAAATGTGGATGCTCTACTAATTCTTTTTAATGTATATATGGATGGAGTGATGAAAACAAAACAAGGGAAATGGAGTGCTGAGATGGAGAGTGGCAGTGAGGTATGATGGCAAGTGGCAAGCCTGTTTGTGGATGATACTGTGTTGTTTGCTGAGAGTTAAGAGGAATTGCTAGTATTGCCTTCAGTTTTAAAAACATTTATGTAATACCCAATGAATGATAAGGTAAATTGTAATTTTTCATCAATTTTTGTACACACTTTCCTTTGGGAAGTTCTTACCTAAGCAAAAACTAATAACACTTTAGATACTCACAAAATAATGGCAAAAGGGGGCTATACACTACAGTAGAGGAGAGAGATAACAACACAGGGAAACAAATGAGACAAAGAAGCTAGTGCCCATGGCAAAACTCAAATCACATTCAGTAAAAGATATATTACATCGTATTTTTTAATATGATGTGGTATACTGGGGGTTTATGTGCTGTCAATGGACTGAACCAGAGCATTTGAAGCATCCGAGGTAACCCATGGGAAGGCCTGTGAGGCTTGGTTGTGGATAGGGAGCTGAGGTTTAGGTGCATTACACACAATAGCTAGAGAATGGATGTAAGCAGATGTAGCCTTTCTTCATCTATTCTTGGCGATACCTCGCAGATGTGGGAAACAGTGATCAATTATGAAAAAAAACTACACAACACTTATCGGTAGTGGCTTTAACTAACTCATTAATTCATAATAATTCATATAATAAGAAAAATAATAATGATAATGTATGGGAGAAATAAAATGCTACAAATGTATGAATGCTTGAGTGCGGGGTAATTTCATGTGTTATAGTGGAGTTCTATTTGGTGAAAAATATGGCAGATTGTGTCTTTCATAAATTTCTTCACCACATATCTCTTTAATAGGTTCTTCCCTTATAAATGAATTAAAAATCATGGGTATTTACAGAAATTATTAATACAAACTCATACAAGTACTCTGGTTTAATATAATCTTTTCTTGGGGATAAGTATTAGTTAGCAAGCAGCCTCCTACAAGAGAGGTATATCACCAGTACTATCCACCTGAGTATCAGGAGGGTTAGTAACAGCTGCAGAGATGGAGTGTAGGGGTGAGATATGGCTTGTGGCAAGCCTGTTTTCAAATGATACTGTGTTGTTTGTGGAGAGTGAAGAGGAGTTGCAGAAGGTTGTCAGTGTGTTTTATGATGTGTTTAAGCACAGGAATTTAAAGATAAAAGCAATTAAAGTAACAGCGTCTGAAAAGAAACATAGTGAAAGCATAGACTTTGTAAAACTAGAGAGAGTAAAAGAAGAAAGTATACCAAATTGTGCTGAGGATATGTGAGGAAAAAGACTGGAAGAAATGAGGGAATTTAAGTATCTGAGAGCTGTCTTGGGTAAGTGTGGTGATATGGAAGGAGAGATAAGGGAGACAGCAGTACAGGGCAGAAGAGTCACTGGGTCCCTTAACAGAATAATAAAGGGTAGAGGTGTAAGTATGGAAGTGAAGAGAGGATTATGGGATAGAACAATCCTCCCAACTCTGACCTATGCAGGCAAACCATGGATGTGGAATGAGGCACAGAGGTCAAGAATCCAGGCTGTGGAATTTGACCTATTTAAGAAGAGCATGTGGTGTGACTGGATAGAATGAGAAAAGAAATGAAAGGGTGTTTGAGGGATGTAGTATGGCAAATTTGAGAAGAGCATGTGGTGTAACTAGATGGAATGCGGAATGTATGAGGGATGTGGTATGGTAAATTTGAGAAGAGCATGTGGTGTGACTAGATGGAATGCAGAGAAAATGAAAGGGTGTATAAGGTATGTGGTATGGCAAGGAATGCAAAGGGAATGAACTGTGGAGCGGTAGAATGGGTGAAACATAATTCTTTGAGGTGGTTTGGCCATGTGGAATGAATGCAAGACTGCAAATTTACAAGAAGAGTGTATGGTAGTACAATCAAAGGGATTGGCGAGAGTGGAAGACCACCTGTGACATGAGCAAATAGGGTAAAGGAATGCTGGAGGGAGAGGAACGGAGGAAGAATGCATTAATTGGTATATGCAAGGGAGGCATGTAAGGACAGGGATAAGTGGAGACTTTTGCTGTGGCCACACCCTTGATGGGAGTTCCTGGAGGGAACGGGCATCAGAGATATAGATAGATAGAGCACGTCAGTGGTTGTCATGCTGCACCCCTGACCCAGATAGCGATCTATTTTTTTCTGCCTCACCCACACGTGGACTGCTGGCATTCTGTCCACAAACATACAATCTCTCCTTGTCACATATAGTGATGAAAAATGTGTGTAAAGAGAGAATGTTATCTCAGAAAGCAAAAATGGGCATTTTTGAAGGAGTAGTAGTTCCATCAATATCATGTGGTTGCGAGGCATGGGCTATAGATAGGGTTGTATGGAGGAGGTTGGATGTGTTGGAAATTAAATGTGTGAGGACAGTATGTGGTGTGAGGGGGGTTTGATTAAGTAATGAAAGGGTAAGAGAGATGTATGGTAATAAAAAGAGTGTGGCTGAGAAAACAGAAGAAGGTGTATTGAAAAGGTTTGGATATAGGGAGAGAATGAGTGAGCTTGACAAAGAGGATATATGTATCAGGAAGTGGAGGGAACAAGAAGACCCAGGAGACCAAAGTGGATATGGGATGATGGAGTGAAAAAGATTTTTTATCAACTGAGGCTTGAAAGTCCAGGAGGGCAAAAGGCGTGCACATAATAGAGTAAATAGGAATGACTTCGTCTACTGGGGTCAATGTGCTGTTAATGTCCAGGGTAAACCATGGAAAGGTCTGTGGGGCCTGGATGTGGACGGAGAGCTGTGTTTTCAGTGCATTACATACGACAGCTTGAAAATAGACGTGAGTGGATGTGGCCTTTCTTCATCTGTTCCTGGTGCTACCTTGCTATTGCAAGAAATGGCAATCAAGTATGAAGGAAAAAGAAAAAGTATTAATGATATTGATCATGGCTAAATACTATGAAATTCAAAGATGATGCTAAATGAGGAATATATCTACAACTAGAATTAGGGGTCTGCGGCTTCAATTTGAAGTTGAAAAATTAATGGACTGAGCTATTACGTGCCAAATGTGTTCTAATATCAAAAGCACAAAGTTTTACATTTCAGCTGTAAAAACAAGAAGGCAGCCTAAAGTATGGATTCTGTTGAACTAGAAACGGTAAATGAGAAAAAAGACTTGGGTATAATACTTATGATGATACAGTGCACCGAAGCAATAAAAAGGTAAGGCTTTTGAACTGAAGGAAATCACCTTCATTCTTTACAATTCATTTGCGCATCCCCATGTTGAATACTGTGTCCAATTTTGGTCACCATACTTACATAAGAGAAGGGTAAGAGGTGATCCAATACAGGTATTCAAAATTATCAAAGGCTTCAACAAACTCAATCTAAGCAGCCACTTAATGGTTAATTCATCTTATCATACTTGTAGTAATGGATAAATCAAAAACAAACTTGTAATTTGCAAGCTCTTAGTAATAAGTTAGGATATCTGATTTAACGCTTCATATGGTCTATACTACCTTTCATCAAGTTCAATGACAAACACAGAAAACATATCTGTAGATTCAATGAAATGGTAGAATAAACATGTATCTGAATGGTACTTGTATAAATGGACATATGACAAGCAAAGCAAACATGTTAAACTGAAAAGGTAAATCATTCCAAAGTTTAGCAGAACAGGAAAAAGAAACACACATCATAATGGCTTCCCACATAATAATCAAGTGACACTGAACTGCCAAGCATTAGATGGGACAGCCTATGGCCTGGGCACATAAGAAGCCAGTTCTCAGGACTAAACAAGTGATATGGACCCAAGTGTTTTGGCAAGCTTTTAAGAAATTAAAGAACTCTTAATTACAGACAGAATATTATGACTGTGAATAGGGGTGTCATGAGACTTGTCAAAACAAGGGTGAGGAGGCTGAAATTCTAAAGAAATAAAAAATGTCTGCAAAGTCTCCCCAACCACTAAATATGATTATTGAGAAGCTACTGACTTAAAGCCGGCCATAAATTCTCAACTGACATTAATGATGATATGTGTGCTACTTAGAAAATCACAGAAGTATTTGTAATAAGCACCAGAGAGTGACTCACCTATGCTGGAGGACATATTACAAAAATTATCTTATCATAATCACAAAACATAAAGATCCCCTGTAAAGGAGCTACTGCATTCTCAAGGTTACAACACAATCAGTAGCAGGAAAAGAATGAGCTCTTTCTATCTATCTATCTATCTATCTATCTATCTATCTATCTATCTATATGATGCCTGTTCCCTTAGAAAATTCCCTCAAGGGGGTCACCATAGTAAAAGATTCTCCACATTTGGTAAACTTGTGCCACTTCTTAGCCTTTTAGCACCTCACCCTTAACAGGCCACTGGCAGAGGGCAATTCTAACATAGTGTTTCCAGAGGCTCCTACCTGATGTTCCTACCAACAACTTCTACCTAGCGTTCAAACCTACTATCTATCTATATCTCTGATGTCTGTTCCCTTTGGATACTCCCCTCTAGAAGGTGGCCGTGGCAAATGAGTCTCCATAACTAGTGAACTTAATTACCACTTCTTAGCCTACTGCTACCACCTAATGCTCACATCTAAGCGCTCCAACCAACTACTACCTAACAATCCTATCTAATGTTCCTACCTACCACTTCTATCTATTGCTCCAACTATTTTGTCAAAAGGCAGCCCTGGCACATAGCACTCGCCACAGGAAAATCTAGTTATGAAGAATGAGTGGTACGAGTTAAGTCTTGTCAAGTGCTATGTGCGAAAAGGAGAGATTGTATGTTCATGGACAAAATGCCAGCAGTCCACATGTGGGTGATGCAACTTTACTATCTCTGAGGTGCTGGCTTACTACACAACCATCACAAACCCAACCGATACCCAGGTGGGTAGTACTGGTAATATACCTCCCTGTTCATTGGCTGTCTACCAACTACTAGCTACACATGGGAGTGATGAGAGAGATGAAAGCAGAACTTGGGAAAAAGGAAGTAGAGATGGCATGTGGTGGTGAGGAATGGTGGCTGGAGACAAGCCTGTTTGTGGATGATAATGTGTTGTTTAATGAGAGTGAAGTTGCAGAAGGATGTAACTGTGCTTTATGATGTACAAACATGGGTGATTGAAGGCAAATGCTAGTAAAAGTAAAGCAACAGCATGTAAGGACAGGGGTAAGTGGAGACTCTTTTGCCATGGCCACTCCCTCGATGCGAATTCCTGGAGGGATTGGGCATCAGAGATATACACAGATACCAAAGATGTCATAAGTGATTCATGTTCAAATGCAAATCTTGAACATTTCTTCGGAGTGAACAGGGACAAAAAATACAACTGGCACACAAGGAGGCCTTATGTTAGAGTGTACTGATCCCCATTAAAGAAATGTGGGATCATTTCTCTGCAAACATCATGAAATATTTATTCGTTAGATTTCAAGAACACTTCTGTAAAAGATGTCATATGTTTGTTGCAAAATAATGCTAATATACATTGTACATTTACACATGTTGCTTACACATATAGTTACATACATGTAGATAACAGATCATCTCCAAATACATTACAGGGATTGTGTTTCTCATTTGCCAATTGTGAAGTGGAAATAAAATATCCTGGATAATGTATTTAATGAAAAGCAAATAATTTGTCAGTTAATTTTCTTCTGTGATATCAATTGATTGCCATGCATTTTAGCATCTTCATGGCAGCAATACCAGATCTAACAGTTGTTGCAGTAGCCCTATTCTCTGTGAAGCATTACTCACTTGCATACAGTGTAAAGATTCAGGCACAACCAAGTGGCAAGGATGCATCAAAAGTTGGATTGCAGGTTAGACTTAGATAAATGATGATTAAAATGGCTAAATTTGGAGAGAAAAATAATAGCTTTGCTTTATCTCTCTTTCAGTCAAAATGAATTATCTAATTGCCTTTTCCAATTTAGGAAGGTACCATGAAAAGTAAATAAATAAAGGCAACATTGGCAAAAGAGCAATCTCTAACTATTATGCATAAAATTACCAAACTCATTAAAGTTGTTAAATCACTAATCTTCTCTTATTCAAATATTTGCCAGTTTTAACAGTAAACATAGAAAAACTAATGCTGTCATTATCCTGAAGACAGTATTAATGAAATGACACTGGTCACACCATTCACAGGAACACATGAAGGAAGGCAATATCCATTCTTTAACATTCATGTATAATGGATCAAAGTCACAGCTCCCTATCTATAACCTTGCCCCACAAACCTTTCCATGGTTTACTCCAGATGCTTCACATGGCCTGGTTCAGTCCACTGACAGCACATTGATCCTAATACCATAGCATTCCAATTCACTTTGTCCTGTACTTTCCTGAAAGTTTAGGCTCCAGTCGCTTAAAAATCTCATTCACTCCATCCTTCCATCTCCAATCTGGTCTCCCCATTCTCCTTTTTCCATCCACTTCTGACACATATATCCTTATACAACCTTTTCTCGCTCATTTTCTCCCTGTGTCCATACCATTTCAGCACACATGACTTCATAAATTCAAGTATTACTTGTTTTGAAATGTACAAAAATATTGTTTTTCTATTTCACTTAAAAAAGCAGACACAATTTCTTTATCATAATACCATACACTATTTTTCATGACCTACCCAGTATGAGGAGGCTTCTTAAAAAACAAATTTACTTGTATTTGTCATAATAAAACATTTTGGATCACATAGACACAATTTTTATTATACTGAACGTTTATTTAGCAAATGCCATGAGTATATCAAAAAGTGTAATTTGCTAAAAATGTCAGAATCAATTACATTTGTATAAAAAATATTCCTACTTAAAACTATTAGAGACTAACTGTAAATATCATTTATATGGATTCAAGGATAGTGCCAGTAAATGTGGCCTCTTTACATCTGCATTATAACACTTTGACAAAACAAAACCCAACTGAACTACAAGATATCAAATATATAAAAACATGAGCACATCCCATTAAGTCCGTATTGTACATGTATGAACATAAACACTTGTGTAAAGGATGGTCATCAAGCAATATTTTTCATATTCTGTACCAGTGATGGCATGCATCCTACATATTTGACTTGGAACAAATTTCATTGCACTTGCAGGTTTACACACTAAATGACACTTTGACTAGCCCAAAAGCACACGTTTCATCCTGGCTGCAGGTTCATCATCTTCACTCTCTGACTCGGAGGATGAGGCTCGGTAATAGTCAGGAGTTTTTGAGGAGCATCGGGAAGAACACAAGTAGTGCATTAGAGGAACTCTGTACATCCCACAGAAGTCTACAAACTTGATGTGCTCTACACACGAAGTGAAGTACATACCTGTTCAAAATATCAAAAATATCAAAACTGGTACACTGTAAATCAGCTTTTCTTCTCTTTTTGAAATATCATTCCTAACAATCTGTGCTGATGGATAAACCTCATTAAAAAGGTGACTATGGAACCTGGTCTTAGGTTTAAAATATTCTTCATGACATGAGGCTTCCTTCTGCACCAAGAAATGGAGCAGATGAAGAGGTATTCACAACAACCAACATGTTCTCAATAAGTTATGGACAAATATCATTTATAAACAAATTACCACAATGAGTGGTTACACTTTCCTAGCTGACTAACTCCCAAATCCAGCAGATGGGAAATGAGCTTGACGATGCTATACTAATGAAGAAATATATCAAACCAAGATATGTAATACATTAATAGGGTTACACTACAAACATGTGATTATCCCCACCCTCCTCTGCTCAAGTTCTTTTTCATCAAGCATGAGCAGATGACTATACAAGATTAGTACTTCCAATCTGTCAACATTCCAATTACTGTTGTTAAGTCAGCCAATATCATGTTCTAATATTATAACACCTAAGGTTGGACCAGTAATACAGCACTTGGTAACTTTACCAAGTCACGCAATATCACAGAGCACAGGTTAGGAAATGCTTGCCATCCACAGTTCTTGGCACACCTTGGCATTCAACTGTCTCAATCACATTGGATATACATATTACCCACATTATGGTGAAAACATACCATACATGAAACACTGAGGGACTAATGTGCAGCATCTTTACATGGGGAGGCAGTAACTTGCTTATATTCAATAGTGCTATACTGCAACTTCTACCTATATTGCTTTCTAAATGTCACTTCTTTCCCTCTGTTCTATTAAGAAAAAAAAGTTATTCATTCTTTACAATATCGTACACAGCTGGGCATAACCAATTACTTCACTTTATCCTGAAAACCCCAATTAATTATCACAAAATCAGCAATTTTGATGGAAAGTAGTAATACTGAGGAATATGATGATGATGATGATGATTATCAGTGTCATCAAGAAGTTTTATTTGGGCCTCATAATAACAGTTAAATGTTAAAATAGTCTCACAACCAAGTTAACACATCATCATCCTGCTCTGGAAGCTTAAAGGAATTACTGCTAATAAGGACAGATCTTTTCTTTTTTGACGTTTTAAAGTCTTTCCTCATTAATCTGAAGCAATTCATATAAAATTTTCTTTTTGAATTTTTTTCTACATTTCTGAAAAAAACAGGAATGGAGAACACAAAAATAGACCAAACTTAGGGTCAAATGGCTGAATATATTTCAGCACCAAGCAAATTCAGGTAAAGTTTGTGCCCAAAGCTATTGCAAAGGAAATTCTCCCAATACCAGGTTATCCAAATTTTCCATTATAATCAAATTAAGTTAACCACAAATCCATATGACATGTCACATCTATGACTGCAAATGCTACACTGAGGTTTTTCCAAGCTATGTCAGTGCAGTTTTCTTGTATATTATCATTCAAGGTTCTCATGCCAAGAACAATGTGAAGACCATCAAAATTTGTGTTTTCTAAATTCTCAATTTTTCCATACTTAACATACACCCCAGAATTAGTAGCAATGAAAGCTTCCTTAATAGTTATATGTCCACGATCTCATACCAAACTTTCCTCTAACAATGACATTACTGGTGAGATCCTCGTTTGTAACTAGAATTAAGTCTAAAATGTTCATGTGAGTAGGTTTTTTAATGAACGAAATTTGAGCACTATAAAGCCCAATGCTAACAAAATTAGATTCTCCTTACTATGATAGTGGTATGCTTAAATCTCCCATTACATTCACATCTTGTTCAAAACAA
The DNA here is from genome assembly GCA_032273605.1 of Panulirus laevicauda. Classification (NCBI taxonomy): domain Eukaryota; kingdom Metazoa; phylum Arthropoda; class Malacostraca; order Decapoda; family Palinuridae; genus Panulirus; species Panulirus laevicauda. The sequence continues at coordinate 10,532 of JAUTXX010549420.1, forward strand.
CTTTCTACATAATAAGCATATGGTGTCTATGCTGAGGCCCATGAATCAATCCTACAATTGTTTTCTTAGGAAGCTTATCCTGAACTTTTCACAAAATTAACAGGATCATTAACTATTTACTTTTTCAAAGTGGCATTAATTTTTGCTGATACTTGACGAAAAACAAACAAACAAACAAAAAGAGAATTTACATTCTAAGTGGAGACCACCATTTCTAAAGACTTATTTCACAGGCATCATAAATTTCCTCAAATGCAGTCAGCTCTCACTCTGAATATCTGCAGTAAATATTGCATGCAATCAGGTAAAATATATCAATAAATGAGTGCGAGTTGTATCACAACAATTACAGAGGGGAAAGCCCTGACCTATCCTGGCTATATACTTTCATCAATACGCACAAGCTCGGTTTTTCACTGAGGATCCTCCAATAATGGGCAGCACCTAAAATGCTCAGTCATACACATGAAGGGTTATTCATAAATATGCTGCCATGTTTATTAATTTCCTCTTTTTCTACACACAAAGGTTGGCTAACTGATTATGTTAATGCCTAAAGAAGAAGGAATTAACAGAGGAGATTCAGGAGAGTACCTCTGAAGCTAAGAGATCAATCATTCTAAACCTTAACTAACAAATGAGCTGGCACTGTTTATCCAGGAACTCATATGAACCTTCCATGTGTAAGTCACTTGTACCTATTTGACAAATAGTGTATTACTGTAGGCATTTTCAAATAGGTCCTTTACCACATAAGTTACCAGAGAACAGGAAAACAATATTCCCTAACCAATCTTACCTCATGCTCTTTATGGTGGGAAGCATTACCTAACCAATCTTACCTCATGCTCCTTTAAAAAGACCAGTATACCTTATGGGGAGAAGAGGAATTAGTTTAGGGGGCTATACCCATGGCACAACTTTGTGACTTCAGCAACTCAGTCCCTGATACACCAAGTAAGTTGGCTGCAATGAAATGCATCAACATTGGAATACAGCAATATTTCCATCAACTGTAGAAACCACCTTCTCCACCAGGATCTAACAATTCTGGTATGACCTACAACATTCCAAGCTGAGTACAATTATATTCTACTGGAAGCTAAACTTCCCTGCTCACACAGAAAAATTATGAGTTTTTGGCACACAGAAAAAAGTAAAAAAAAAGAAAAAAATAATCAATATACAAAATCAGATAAACTACATAACTGCCAAGCTCACAATGTGACCAAACTCCTCATTATCATATTACCTGAAATTCCTAATTTGTTATCTCCACTTCCTGAAGTTTGTTCATTTCAGAGCTCTATTTATCTAAATTCTCACAGGCTGAAATAAGGCACTATAAAACATGGGAGAGTATTCTTTATGTGGAATTTTGGTTTCCAAATAAAAGACAATCTATGACTTGAGGTCAGACTTGCAACAACTGTCTCTGCAGTTGTGTACTAGGTAGAGAAACTTTCACACAAATAGACTATGTATTCAACTACATGCAAGCAAAAAAGGATAACATATACGTAGAATATTGCATGCATGGTGGCATGAGAGATGCAGTTCCCAATCTGTTGTCTAGATAAGTAGTGAGATTAGCAAAAATATATATAAAATAATCAACATACAATAGAATAATTAGGCATGTCTGGAACTTGTTCTTGCAATTATTTGATGTCATCTTTTCCAAATTACTACTTTTCTTATTAGTCACAGTATCATCAAATCATTCAAATCAATACACTGCAGTTCTATCTATGCAACTCATGCTATTGGTTGAAAAAGAAATAAGAAAGATTTTATCAGGGTATTTATCTGATGAAAATCTGAAATCCACTCATCATTTGACACTAGGTCTTACCTTTACATTTTGGATTCACGCATCTGTGACCTGAACTTAGATATGTTACAAGAGTCTGTGGTAGATCTTGAGATGTGTACTCGAGCCTCTTTAAGTTGATGACTCTGGCAGCCAGCTCAAGAAGGGAAGGTGGATTGTACATGAGCTCCCGGGCGCACGAGTTCACGAATCGAGTCACAAGTGGATTGTCACGAAGACTGAGCTGAAATATATAAAAAAAAAATAAAATAAATGGCTAGCTAGAAGACAAATGTACCTAACCATTAAGTATCTTAACAGAGTAAATCATTCAAAACTTTTCTCATATTCTGACCAAGATATAGGCAAACTCTCTTAAACACATATGCACTGACATGTTCAGGACCTAAAAGCACACTTAAGAAAACTTGCACAACAAATCTGCATAATAATTTGACTATCACTTAAGTGACACAATTACAAAATGTTCTGATTTACTGAGACAGTACAGTGCATGTACAACACAATTCACGCAGCAAATGAACTTCATCAATCCTAAACAAAAATTATGGAGTCGTAGAGAGGGTTGGGTATAATACTTTGCGATGGTTTGGGCACGAGGAATGAATGCAAGATGGGGAGTTTAAAAGGAGACTGTAAGATAGTATGATAAAGAGTTGGTGTGAGAGGTAGACCACCTATGATATGGCAAAATACAGCAAAAGAGTACTGAAGGGTTAAAACAGGGAAAGAATGCATGAAGTAAACATGTAAGGACAGAGATGAATTAAGACTTTTGCCATGGCCACCCCAACTTCCATATATTACAAACAAACAGAATTCAGAACCTGCAGTGGATGCACAAAACAACCTATTCTAAGAGGATTATGATGTGCTTAGAAAAAAAATCAGTGGACTCTTAATTCTAAAATTCTTAAACTCGAAGATTGAACACATCTTGGAAGTAAGAAAAACAGAAAGTTAGAGCAGCAGCAAATGGCTTTCTGAAAGGATCCTGGTGTGTGTGTGTGTGTGTGTGAAAACTTTGTGTAAGATGAATTGCGGTAAAGCTGCTGAAGTGGTTGGGACTACATTTGAGTTTCTTATGAAAAGGGGTGACTGTGTTGTTGATTGCTCAGACAGGATATTCATTGTATGTATGGCTTATGGTGAGATGCCTGCAGTCTGGCAGAATGCCTGTGCAAGGGGAGGGTAGAGTCAGTTGGCATATGGCACAGAAGTTTAATACCTCAGCAATAAGGTACTTACATTTCAGTACAACACTGTTGAATGTTAAGAATACAACATATACACATCTGTACATCACATGAGAATTTTCATACAAGCACAATGGTTTCATGGGGGGTCATTATTCACTCAAGTGCTGGCAAGACAAAACAAAGGAAGGTAAAGCCACTAACTACATCATTGTATACTACATCTATTATCTAAACTTACCTCTGTAATACCCCTGAGTTTGACTACTCCAACAGGAAGGCAGCAGAGGATGTTTTTATGCAGCAAGAGTGAGCGTAATCGGGTGAGGTTGGATATGGCTCTAGGAAGATAACGCAGCCGGTTATCACACAAAACTAGAGCTCCAAGTTGTTGCAGTTCACCCAGCTCATCAGGCACAGTCTCCAACAGGTTGCCACCAAGATGCAGCACTTGTAAACTGCAAGGATATAGCATTTTCTAATGAGTCATACTTGCATCTACAATCAATCTTATACCTATGTGCCTAAAATCTCAAGCAAAAAACACAACACAAACATCAATATGTTAACACAAATGCATTTCAATGTAAAATCAATATGTTAACAAATGCATTAACTTTCAGTATATGTCAATCTACCTATATTTCTGATGCCCGTTCCCTCCAGGAACTCCTACCAAGAGGGTGGCCATGGCAAAGGTCTCCACTTATCCCTGTCCTTACATGCCTTCCTCGCAAACACCATTCTATGCATTCTTCCACTATTTCTCTCCCTCCAGTATTCCTCCACCCTTTTAGCCCATGTCACAGGTGGTCTTCCACTTACACCAATCCCTTTAAGTGTACTACCATACACTCTCCTTGTCAACTTCCAATCTTGCATTCTTTCCACATACCTAAACCACCTCAAAGTATTATGTTTCACCCATTCTACTACTCCATAATTCACTCCCTTTGCATTCCCTGCCATACCACCTCCATCAAACACCCTTTCATTTCTTTCTTCATTCCATTTACTCACACCAAATGCCCTTCTCAAGTAGCTCATTTCCACAGCCTGGATTCCTGACCTCAGTGACTCATTCCATATCCATGTTTCAGCTGCATAGGTCAGGGTTGGGAGGACTATGCTGTCCCTTAATCCTTTCTTCACTTCTATCCTTACACCTCTGCCCTTCATTATTCTGTTAAGGGACTCAGTGACTCTTCTACCCTGTACTGCTCTCTCCCTTATCTCTCCTTCCATGTCACCACACTTATCCAAGACAGCTCCTACATACTTAAATTCTCTCACTTCTTCCAGTCTTCCCCCCCCCCCCCATCCACAGCACAATTTAGTACACTCTTAATTCACTCTATATGGTTTTACAAAATCTATACTTTTACTCTGTTTCCTTTCAAACATTATCACTTTACTTTTACTTGCATTTACCTTCAATTGCCTGTGCTTATACACATACAACCTGCAACTCCTCTTCACTCTCAACAAACAACACAATATCATATGCAAACAGGCTTGTCACCAGCTACCATATCTCACCCCCACACCCCATCTCTGCTCTCCTTTTCCCTAGTTTAGTTTTCATCTCTCTTATCTCTCCATCCATATATATAAATTTAAAGGCCATGGTGACATCAAACAGCCCTGCCTATCACATACATGTATCCCAAAACTTTCGCTTAGCTCTCCATCCACTCCTATACACGCATTTGCTCCTCTATAGAAGGCTTTCACACCATCCAACAGTTGTCTCCCTATACTACATATCCTTAACACATCCCAAAAAGCATTGCACTCGACTCTGTCATAAGCTTTCTCCTGATACATAAAAGCTGCATACAACTTCTTAACTTTCGCTAAATACTTTTCCACAGTCATCTTTACTACAAAAATCTGATCCACACATCCTCTACCTTCCCTAAAACCCCCTCGCACTTCACTTATTCTGCATTCAGTCACTTCCATCATTCTGTGAATTAATATTCTTGCATACACTTTTCCTGGTATACTTAACAGACTTATTCCCCTATAACTGCTACATACATCCTTAGCACCTTTTTCTTTGAATAAAGGAACAATTATAGCTTTCATCCAATCCTCAGGCACAACCTTCTGTTTCCATGCTAAATTACATATAAGATGCATCCACTCTATCTCATTTTCTCCTCCATACTTCAGCAGTAATCCCATCCACTCAAGGTGCTTTTCCTACCTTCAGCCTCATTACTGTCCTTTTTACCTCCCTTTCTGCTATAAGCCCTTGCATTTGTAACCTCTTCCTTCCATCCTCCATACCCGTGCATGTAACAACTGCTGCCTCCCCTTCTCCCACATTCATCAGTTCTTTAAAATACTCTTTCCATCTTTTTTTTCACTTCTTCCTATTGATTCATCAACTTCCTTACTTCTCACATCAAAATTTCTATTCTTACACTTATTCTTTTTTTTATTATACTCAATCTCTGCTTCCTGCATCACCCTTCCTTCTGTGATTTCTCATATTACAGCTATATCTTAAAATTTACCCTATTTCTTTATGGAACTGGAAGAACGTGGTGGCTACTGAAACATTCCTTGACTGCATGATTTGGAGTATTTTTCTTTTCTATCCTATGATAATAAATATAACTGTGGTGGGAGGGCTGACATGGTCTGGAAATATATGGGGTATAGAGGTATTGAATAACTTAGATAATCAAGAGCACTTATGAAAACCTCACTAATTTCCCTAGCTGACAAGATTTATAAATTTCCAGTATTATGTAAATGATTAGTTTAGCTCTGCACTGCTTTTAGCTGTGGATATTAAGTGTGGTTTTACTCTGCAATGCATGTTGTGTTTGTTGAATTCTACATCAGTGGCAGAGCAAATTTGGAGCAGTTAATCCACTGAACAATATCAAATAAGGTTATTGTTGTTAGGGTTATCTTTTCAAGGAAAATGTGGAGTTAATCAACGTAAAAGTACAACAGGCCAAACACTTGAAAAGAATCTATAAGAACTTCACCTAGTAGCTGAAATGTATAGCAGAAACTCACCAACATTGCACTAGTCTCTTGCTGGTGATTATGCGACACTTGGTCTCTTGCTGGTGATTATGCGACTCTTGGTCTCTTAACCATTTGTTAAGTTTTGATAGCAAATGCATGAAGCTCAATCAGGAGTGTAACTGGTATATTTCAACTTGAATAGTGAACATCACAATAAATCTAAACTACTAGTATGGCTGAGAGAAGTTTTTGTGGACACTTCATTTATTATAAGTATTTTACCTACTTTTAAATCAATTAACCCTACATTCTCCCTTTTACACAAACCCTTTTAATATTGCCTGATTTAATTTCATTTGATAGAATATATTGCTTTAATCATGCTCCATAACTGTAATTATATTCTTTAATCAATACACTAAGAACGGTATCCCTAAACTCAGAATACCAATAAGATCCAAGAAGACTGCAATACAACTAGTGAAACACACACATATATATATATATATATATATATATATATATATATATATATATATATATATACTGTAGTTAACTAAAGAAATCTACTTTTATACAACAGTTTATTGCCTTTTTGTTTGTACTTTTATGAGTTTCATTATTTCCATCCTAATTATGTGACAAATCATGGTCTATGAAGAGAGAATGTTTTACAACTGAAAAATTTCCCTCATAAAATGAAAGACCATCAAACAGACACATACAAAAGAGTGGCATAAGCCTAATTTTAACCAGAAGAAAATAACACATTCTAAAGGTCACACATCACTGTTATAATATCAAGGCAGCACATAATTCTTGATATGTTAGCATAAACCCTACCTGCTGCTGATGCCTAATATATAAACACCCTTGTTCCATGATTCCACTACTTCTGGACATGTGTATATAGTTTCACTATAACATCTTACTGCAAGATGTTTGGTGACTAGCTTGCATTATTTAGCGACAAAATCATTCAATGTCTACAGTAAGTTTCAATGTATAAGTTCTGTCTATTTCAAAAAGTGTTTCGCTTACTACCTATTTATACCAGTCTTCATAATCATCCCCACCATTAAGTGGCAATTTTCAAAAACACTTCTACTATGGGTAAAGAAGCTGTTGATACCAGTTTCCTCTAATTCTAATTAGAAACAGAATGACACTGCTAAACTGCTATATCGCCACCACCCTTAACATATCAACTTTACTGAGAACAAACCTTTGCAGAGATCTGATATCGGGAAGGACTTCGGAGATCCTATTGCTTCCAAGATACAAGAACCTCAGTCCACTCATTCCATACACCTGGGTTGGCACCCTCGTCAAATGATTTCCGCTAAGGTTCAATTCCCTGAGTTTCCGTAGAGTGGATAAGTCTTTTGGCAGACCATCGTCCATTATACTGTTATTGTGTAGGAATAATTTCTCTAACTCTGGCAGCTGCAGCAGGAAGTCATTGATATGTGAAAGATTATTATTTGACAGATCTAAACTTTTTAAATTGGAAAATTTGATTATCTCAAACGGCAAAGTGAGCAACATGTTGTGTTGTAATTGAAGGTTAAGCGTTATGGTGTCGTGGACATTTTCCGTGTCCAGGTCGGGGTCTCCATCACTGGCACTGGTTGACAT
>JAUTXX010549421.1:240-10363 GCA_032273605.1 Panulirus laevicauda
CTGGGAAGCTGGTGGGAGAAGGGAGTGTGAGGTTGGTGGGAAGAGGGATTGTGAGGTTGGTGGGAAGAGGGAGTGTGAGGCTGGTGGGAAGAGGGAGTGTGAGGCTGGTGGGAGGAGGGAGTCTTAGGCTGGTTGGAGGAAGGAGTGGGAGGCTGGTGGGAGGAAGGAGTTGGAGGCTAGAGGGAGGAGGGAGTGTGAGGCTGTTGGGAGGAGGGAGTGGCAGATAAGCGTCAAGTCTGTAGTGACAATGACGACATCAGCTCGCTGCATTACTGAAGTGTCAGTGACCTAGCCATTACTGCCAGCTTTATGATGCCCACTGTATATGTTAAAAGAAGAATAGGAAAGTAGAAGGCATTAAACTGATGCTATCAAGGAAAGTTTGAAAGCAATCTAGATTATAAAAATAAGGAGTGAGGTCCAAAATGTTTGGCTAACGAGAAGGTACAAGGAGACGGCACCAGAGGCCGTGCAGGTTTGGAGACCTTGTAACTCAGGTTAATCTGTTGGATACGTACAGTACAAGGGCACTTGTGCCTGTTTAATATGTTGTCTTGTCTTAATGTATACATGGAATGTGAGGACAATATTCATAATGGAATAACTTAATAGAATGAATAACGTAAAGGTGTAGTATTATGTATGATCTATGGTAATCCCTTTTATCAAGGAACAAGAAGGATTATAGAGAGTAAATCAGGTTTTATTTTAGCGTATAAAATTATGGAGAGGTTTAGTTGAGAAGGTGTGTTGTGACTATAGAATCAGAGTGCTTGGTCATGTAAACATTAAAGGACAATTGACGTTTATTAGAGATGTATAAAGAAAATTGTCGATATAAGACAGATAAACTAATAATGTTATATGATTCCTTTGTGATATCAGTGTTAATACTTATGAATTTAGGTAAAAGGTAGAATGTGACGGAGCAAAACAATCTGCGAAAGTTACTGTTTGTGGATGATGCTGTTTTGTTAGGTGAGGCTGAGAACGAGTTGGCCAGAATATTAGATTGTTTTGGTGGTATGTGTACGAAGAGGAAAGTGAGATTAAGTTACTTTCAGATTTAAGAGATTAAAGCGAGGGGCGGGAAAGAAATGTGAGATACAGAGGAACTGCGGTGCTTGAGAGCATATTGTGAACAGTAAATAGCGAATTACACCTACGCTGGCTGACCTGGTGAGTGGGAAGTAATTCGGTGCTGAACATGTAAGACTGTATGTAGAAATACCTGGTCCACCTTATCTGCACGTAGGTGAACGCTCATTGGTTCTGCAGTAGGCAAAGACATGACAAAAGAAGAGCATTTGACGCTCGTGAATTACGTAAACATAATTGTAAAATTTAAGTGCTTAAAATGATGAGCATATGAACGATATATGCTGGTATGCAAATCTCATTAAAGACGTAGTTAATTTATGAACGACATAATAAAGTAAAGGTTTTATGAGAGGTACGGCCCTTGAGCACTACAGTAGGACCCATTGGTGTGATGGTCTGGCTTTTAAAACCTGACCATCAAGAGTTGTATATTTTCATGATAATGACAACCGAACTGTTCTCATCCTTGCTCTCTGTCTGGCTGTATCATAGACGACTTGTAGATTCTCGAAGATGGTCAGCTCAGAATAATTCGAGAAATGTTGACAGTTCGTAAGTATGGGAGGATTATTTTTGTCTGCCAGCCATGGACAAAAGTCCTTTTCCAGGAATACTTACACCTAAGGTCCTTTACACATGGAAACATACACGTCATACTTCGTGTAGACAAAGGTTTTACGAAAATCGGGTGGTAATCTGAAGTAACATATTACCTATGAGACTATCTGATATGACATCACTTAATCTGGTTTCAAACACATGGGAAAATGACACGAGCTTTCACTCCAAATAACTCTACGAGAGATTCTTCTTAACCCATTGCTAAGAACACATGGGAAGTAATGTTCAGTTGATGTCTTGCAGCAGTGTGAACCACTGAACCATACCTATATCTCTGGAATGAGGGAAAGTGCTGAGAAGATACAACGATGTTTATAGAAGCCTTGGGGGCTGCACACGTACAAATTTACTGTCGCCTGGACAGAAGGCAATGGAAGCTGGGTGAATGAAAAACACTTTCGTCCGTGACTGGAATCCTCGTCATTAAAGAAACTGGAAGCGAACTATCATTAAAAGTCCAGGTTCTTGGTGGTAAGACGATGAGCATCGTTCCTGGTTGTTAGCTAGAGGGACATTTCTTATATGAAAACTTTCGTATGGGTTTGTTGGAGAGTCGTAGCTCGTGTGTTGATCAAGAAAGGATTTGGAAAAGTTAAAAAAAAATGGGATGGGAATATATTCTCAGGCCTAACGTAGGCGCGCCATTGTCAATCATTTAAGTTTCATGACGACCAGTGAGAATTCAGATACAGGTTTTTTTTATTTCAAAATTTTAACAGATCTCAACCTTTGTGTCGAGAGAGAATATACGGCTCTCGAAAATGTGGAAATCATAAAAAACCTTCTCGTTGCGGTGGTTCCTATAAAACACAGCTTCTCTAACATCACACTCACACAAACACGACTGAGATGAATAATGCCTAATAAGCACTTTCTGCCCTGTAGATATCTTATTGTTAGAAAGGCTTTATGTATTGGTGGCTGGAAAAGCGGGAAAAGTTCCAGTTTGATTTTCATACCATTAACAAAAATACTTTACTGAAGTTTTATGTTTCTATTCTTCTATAACAATAAGTACTGTTATTCACAAGGTTTCAGTTTTGAACGTTATTTGCTTGAAGAAAAATGTAGGAAACGCTTCAGTCTTGTTAAGTTTGGAGTATTCTGCTTGTTCACATATTTTCTGATTAGAAAATATTCAGTGAGTTCTTAAATTCTTACCAGATGATTACGTAAACACTCATTCGGTACTTTATGTGCGACACAACAAAGCCGTGCAATACTTTCCTGCTTGGGTAGCAGTCATTACGCTGTTACGCTGATCTTTGCTTCGCGGCTTCAAGAATGTCGGTGCCTCAGCTCGTGTTGATAATCGGTAAGCATAACTAGTCTTTAAAGGTAAAGCCTTCCACCGGACTATCACACGTTGCATGAGAACAGTTAAGCACCGTCTCACATCCTGGCACAAACAAGGCTAACCGCTCTATTCCAGAAGCCTCGCCAGAGTTGACCATAGAGTCATGTATGGCGAAGCGCCTGGAGTCCATTTGGCGTGACTCATCGCTTGTCATCAGTAGCGATAATAATTGTCCTCCAGGAGTCTCACCATAGTTGATGATAGTGAACTATGCCGAAGCTCCTGGAGTAGAATGATTGGTGTTACTGACAAGAAATGGACAACATTTAACTATATCTATGCAACGTGTTGGCGGTTCAGGTAAGATTACATGCTGTCTATTGACGTGGTCGACATTGAATGAATAGCATAATTTGATAATTATTCGGGATATTCAAAACACATTAAAACTATATCGGAAAAAGTAAACACGTTTCATGTTACCGGATTCCGCCTGCTTGAAACCTTGAGTTGAAAGTTACTTTAGTGAGGATGCATCATCGTCTGTTGACGAAACAAAGTTTAGTCTCATCAAAGAACCTTTCGCTTTAGAGGAAGCCATCCTGTCCCTGCAACTGAATGTAGTGCAATCTTAAAGCTGCAAGACTCCTGAATAAAGAACCCTAGGGTAGCATGATAACGAGAATAATAATAACTACTGGGAATTAATGGTGAATGAATCAGGTCAAAATTACCAAAACTGATTTCTGTATCATTTTTCTCATCGCATAAGTAAAACTCAAATCTGAAAAAATATGTAAATAATGCTACACATACGACTACCAAAAGCAGACAAGGAAATGCAAGTAGAACATCATGTTTGGTATTACAGTTAAATTGGAACCTTCATCGCTTTTCCGGTGACTCATCTACAGCTTTTAAACATGAAAATGCATACAAACCACAAGGTGCTCCGGACTCATTTTTCTTGTCAGATACATTATGTCTGTATGACTTTGATCATTGAGTAACTGCACTCAGTAGATGCCACTGTGGCGGCGAGAATGAACAAATTTCAGAATTCCTGGAACAGTATCTTCCATCGACGCAAAGACTGATATTTGCCCAGATTTTACGAGAAAAAACTACACTACCTATATTCGAAATCAATTTGTCAGTTTCACTCAGATGTTGTTTGGTCTTAGGAATAATAAACTGTAATATATAAGACGTCGTCTGTACAGTTTATATCGTTCTCTAGTTTAAGATAAGCTTTGTTAAACTCACAAGAAAACACTCAACTTTGAAAGATTTCTCTGTGTTACTGAGTGGTTCGTCATGATTTCATGGTCAAAAGACTTTGCTGTCTTTCAGTTGCATACTTAGAGTGCAATATGGGTTCTATGTTTATTACAGAAACGACTTCTTCATCTTGAATAACAGATAAAACAACACAAGCTTTTCTGTCTTTTTGGGGAGAGGGAGAAAAAGAAAAAAAGAAAAAAAGAATACTTCAGTATGAGACAAGAACATGTATCGCTACATCTTGGACTATCGTGCTCACCTTGAGGAAAATGTCGTACCCTACCACCAAACTGACCAAGATCTCGAAGGAACTGAGTTCATCACTGGTTAAAGACATGGCTATGTTTCGAACGTTTTGAATTTTTCTTACATGTCCGCCTTGAAGGAGGCCTGGTCTCCTGTCAGACATTTGAGAGCGCCTGGCCCTCCTCACACTACCACAGAGTATCTGAAAAAGGTTTGAAGAAAATCGAGGAAATCCTTTTCCCTTCAGAATTTTCCACCTTTTGCAAAAAGACACTTAGAATGGTGTATACCTTCTACAATAAATGGCATCATTGTCCTCGTAGGAGAACTTACAATGTCTCCCACCACCAGGTTGGCTACCACAAAACTTAAAAAAAGGGAACTGTCTTGCGTTCTTTCGAAAGCCTTTGAGCGGGATGATACGATCCTTCTCTGCCAAAGCACAACCCTTGAGCACAGTAGCATGACCCTTAGAAATGATGGCCTGGACTTCGTCTTAACTATTCTGGGTCAGATAGAAATCGTCATCAGCTGATGGGATCGAGAGACAGCTTTGAATCTCTTGTTAGAAAAATTATTGTTGACTTTTAAACAGCCATAATCACCAGCAGCCTACAACCCCACCCGTAACGGCTGTGGTCAAAGTAATCAGGTTTTCTCCCACTAGTTCCATCAACTACTTTAAGAACATCAAAATGATCAAAATTATGACGTATTCCTTAAAAACCTCAGAATTCCGACAACTTCTTTCGCTGGTTCATGCAGATGTGTCTTGCAAAAACGCTGGGGTGCAATAGTTCGCTTCATATCGTGAATTGAAGCTAAGGAATGGTGGAGGACTCTTCGACAGTGTTAAAAGTATTTTTCATCACAGGAACGAAAGCTGACAACATCTGTACCACAAGACGAAAACTTATTTCGTCTATTTATCACTATACAGAAACATAGTTAATGAGATGGTGAGCAACAGAACTGACGCTCGAGAACGTTCCGTCGCCTGCATTTCACCATTAGTGAGACACTTTTTAGCTTTGTTGATCATTTACTTTAACTGAGGTCGAGTCCATTGGTATATGCATTTCACCACAGTCTGGAAATCATTTTTATTCCATTTTAGATTCAATGATTTTTGTGAATTTTCCGTTTGAATATCGAAACTAATTTAACAATCTTATAAAGTGAGAATAAAAGAAATGTAGACAATGATTACTCTACTCCAACGATGTGGTGTTGTACAAAAAAAGTCCGCCGTGGAAGTTACGCTATTCTGAAGAAGCGAAGATCCTTAGTATTTAACGCGCTAGGTGTTAGTTAACTCGTTTATTTTCATTACACTTGCATGATTGATTCCCTATTGATCGCTCTTATTCCCCATTCAGTAGAGTGAGGTAAATAAGAAGCCATCAGAGAGAATGCATAAGTTATCCTTAAATGGAAAATTAGTTTAATCGTGAACATTTATGATGCAGTTATCCCTACCTACTCGCTCATGTTTTTTTTTTTAGTCGATCAGTTCGCTTGGCCATGAACAAAGGTGCGCCTTGGTCGCGCATGCGTGTCAGTTGGGAAATTAATACTGCAAGCCTCGAGAGGCCTCTGAAAACATTAGCATGACTTACGAACAAGGAGAAACGTGAATGGCTGGTTGCTGATGAGGGAGACGATTTAGATTATATGACTGAATAGGAACAAGATGTGGGTGTAAAGCTTGCAAGTGGAACATACGTAATGTTCTACCTTGTATTGATATGTGTGAGAAAGTATCATACTACAGTGATGAAGTGTCTGTGGACATTCGTCAAGAAGTTCTCGAAAAATTGGTGTGAGATTACGAAGTGAAATGGATGGTAAGCCAGTGAGTCAATATTTTGATGGATTAAGCATAAAAAACACAAGGGTGAGCAAGATGAAATATATCCTCGATCCCGGCTGCCATCTTTGTTCCACATCAAATATAAATCAGCTGATCGTCGAATGGTTTCAAACTTTTCTGGGTTAAAAATCAGCCCAGCTAAGCCATATTGATCAGCCAAATTTAGGTATGATGACCAGACAAGCCTAGCCATGATGAACAGCCAAGGCTATCCATGTGATTAGCCAAGCTCAGTTAAAATCAGCCAACAAGGCATGATGATCATCCAAACCTAGCCATGGTGATCAATCTAACATAGCCATATGGTAATCAATCTAACCTTTCCATGATGACCATCCAAGCTTAGCCATGATGATCAACCAAGGCTAGCCATGATGATTATTCAAGCCTAGCCATGATGATCAATCAAACCTAGCCATGATGATCAACCAAGCCTAGCCATGATGATCAACCAAGCCTCGCCATGATGATAACCACGATGAAAATATATTGTTTGCCACAGAGGACCTTACCATGAATCTTACAGCCGACAGTTGACGTAATCGAACATTGTGTTACAGTGAACGACGAAGCGAGAACTAAGTGTACCACACCACGTGAGAGACATAGGATACTCCCATCACGTACGTATATGATACACATTTATTTAAAGCGGTACAACATGATATGGGTGATCAACAATTTTTTAGTCAATCACCCCATAACAAAATCAGTTCTTGGATATTTCAACGTTCATCATCATCAGTGAGGAAGTATACGGGCAGACTCTCGTGGGAAACAAATAGTAGATTATATCGTCAATTCTAATCTCGTTCTTCTGAACGATCAGAAAGAAAACATGTCAGCCATCGGCCTATCTTTGTCATCCCCAGATATACTAAATGACATCACTTAGGGTTCTTATGACGACTCCACATGAAGTGACCACTTACCAATCTGTCGTTCTTATACATGCGACAGTATTATCACACCAATTACGTTTAGATTTAAATATAAGAAAGCAGATTGGAGGTCAATCATTGATTATGATGCCCTTGAGCGAAGGATGTTTATTGAGTATTTCCAATGGCTTTGTCTTTAGTGAGGCCGTCACTAATTGCTGGTGTCTGGATACGTCGTGTGGATCAAGGTTGAGAACATTCACAGCTGAAATTAATACGATAAGACACAGAAATCAAATTGCAACGAGAGACAATAGCTTTGATTCCCACAATTTTTTTTCGCAGAAGCAACAGCTTGCGTATAGTTACCTTACTCACCGGTGGTGCGTCATGAAACCAGGGAGTAAGAGAGAGGATGGGAGAGATCACGCTTCCTCCCACATCACTTGTCAAAATACACTTGTGCAAGTTCTGCGGTTAATCACCTGGTTTTCTGAGTCCGAGAGTTATAAATGTGAGGATAAAACTTTTCTTGTACTGGATGATGCGATTTTTTTCTGTATATTAACTTGCTTAGGAAAATATATGTTAAAGATTCATACTTGATGGTCTTATACCCCTTACTTGACCCGTTACAAATATCCTTTAGGTATATTATTTTCTGTAATTCATCACTTATTTACTTCAGTTTACGTTCTGCAATAAGGACATCTCTCTCTATCCTTAATCCTTCCTGTTGGGACCTCAGCGTCAAAGACGCGTCCTTGCCGGTGCCAGATAATCAAAAAGAAAAACAATGGGAATAATTTTTACATTTCGACGCACTGGTGATCTTTGCTGACAATCAAAAGTTCGCTTGTTTGCACGTTGCATGAAGGCTGCCACTGCTGTGTCCATGTAAACTTTTCTTATAAAGCCTTATAACCTTTCAATATCGGCGTACGATCATTTAGGCTCCTACCGCTGTCCTCTAGGGAGTCATTAAACACACTGATTGGGCAGTCATGATAAGATTCTTGGTTAACGTAAATTGAAAATAATCAATTATTATCCTTAGTGATTAACAACGACCAATATAATCAAAGAGGAAGATTAATGATTAACACGAAAAAAGACCAATATAATCAAAGAGGAAGATTAATAATTAACACGAAAAATAAAAGATAATCTTAGCGTCAAATTATATAAGACAGCACTCGAGTCTCTTATACACAGACAGCCCGTCACCCACTCTCCGCCTACAAACGAGATTCAAAATTTATCGGAGTTGGCGACAAGTTTTGAGAGAGGTTTTTATCCTTTTAGAGAAGAAAATGCATCGTAATTGTTCGCTATAGCAGCTGGGGACGTCACTTTACCCCTCGCGCATTATTCACACCCTCAAAGAGTTTCCCCAACTTTCCTGGGCCCGCGCTCGGGTTCACACACTCGGGGCTGAGCTTAACGTGGGCGGCTGTGGTGCGTCGGTCTGCCACTCACAGACGACGTGAGCTAAGACACATCACCAACCCTCTCAGGTGGTGCCACTTGACACGGTATACTCGTCTGACGCTCTGGTTTTATGAGACAAAAAAACTTCTAGTAGAGGGAACTCAAGGCTGAACGCCTCCAGCGCTTTGACACCAAGGCGGAACAAGTCCACTTAGCGATGTGAAACTGAGCTATTAATTCAGGACATACGTCTTCAGCATCATGAGACTACGCCAGAATAAGTTCCTCCAGCACAGTCGGCTCAAAACATAAGAAATACGTCCGCGGATGGCGTCAGATAACGCCATGGAAACTTCAGTACAGGAAGCTAACAAAGGAGGAAACTTTTCTAATACTGTGAGGTTACCACAGAGTAAGAGGACGCCAAAGACGCATTTCTTTTTATCTTTTTTGTGTTACTCGACGACAGTACAGCAATCACGTTACATTAATAAGAGACAGAAAACGTCGCCATTTAGCACGGTCACAACACAACAAGCGCCTCCATTGTCTGAATATTCAGATACAACGGAGACTTTTATCAAAGTGAGCGGATGCAACATCAGACGCCTGGCTGATGTGACCATGGGTTACACCAAACTTTGCTGGGTTATGACATCAAGGCTCCTAAAATCCTGTACATCATGACGCACTAGATCCCTTGGTGTCGTGTGGTTATGTTACAACTAGACTAATGCTAAACCTTCGACACGACCTTCAAATTTACTGTGACAAACCAAGAACACTTGTGTTCTGGGCCAATGGCATCCTGCAGTACTTTCTGTCACCGGCATCAGCAACAGTGACAACGGTGAAGAATTCCACTAACACCCGTATGGTATTTCCACAATTATAGTTTAGGATCGTTCGTAATAATGTTTAGTCGTCTGCAACACCGCTGGTCGCGCCAGTCCACCAGCACTCAAATGGATCGGATCCGAAGGGGCGAGAATCAACAATCATGATTTGCTATCAACCTAACCTAACCTAACCTAACCTAACCTAAACTAACCTAATTCTTGTGTGTTATTTCCACAGCGAGGAACATGGATCTTCCACAACTGGTTCGTTATTGTCACAAGTATACTGTGACATCTCTAGCAGCAAACCAAGGTAGTCCTTCGGCAGTTATTCAGTACTGCCACAACACTAATGTCTCATTCATAAAACGATGAGTACTTTACAAACAATGATGCGCTGCCAAAGAAAAATATTCATTTTAAATCTTAATTGTTAAGTATTTCTTAAACACAGGCTTCATAGCCACATACTTGCTCATTAATTGATGTCTTCAAAGATGTGAACTTTGAAGTGAACAAAGCTTATCAGGAAAAAATGGTGGGGATTTCC
>JAUTXX010549431.1:0-10363 GCA_032273605.1 Panulirus laevicauda
AAATCCACTCCCAGATATCTAAAACACTTCACTTCCTCCAGTTTTTCTCCATTCAAACTTACCTCCCAATTAACTTTGAAGGATATGTGAGAAATACTTAGAAAAACAGATGGATTTGTATGTATTATTCTCCTTATATTCATAAGAGGGAAGGGTTGACAAAGGAGAGGAAGGAGGACAAATACTTAATTGTGGGTTGCAGCCATTCATCATCACCTGAGAATTCCATCTTGCTTGTCAGAAATTTGAGAAGAGAAGGAAGGGGAACCAACAAGAAACATAACCCTGAGCAGCTAAGTCCTACAATTAAACTTCTGTTGCTGATTTTTTTTTTTACCATGAAAGGAAACGTTTTCTCTGTATCTTATGTTTTTCATAAATGAAAAGGTACATTTTAATGTACAGTGACAATCTTAATCAATCATATAAGATCCTGAGGACCTATTTTATAATGATCAGTGTATTGGTGAGCAGTGTTTTAGTATCACTTGAAGTTTAAGCCTTAGATAATTTTCCATCTCACTTAAGACTACTAAAAATTGTAATGAGTGACTTAGGCTATATAAATGTTTTGGAAGGAGGTAAATAATGTGCACAAGGCATTAAAACAAATGGGAACATTGCTAGTGATAAAGTGAGGAGGAGATGGAGTGAGTATTTTGAAGGTTTGTTGAATGTGTTTGGTGACAGAGTGTTTTGTTCAGGGTGGTGTGCGAAGTGAGAGTCAGGGAGAGTGATTTGGTGAAGAAAGAAAAGGTGGTGAAAGCCTTGTGGAAGATGAAATCCAGCAAGGTGGCAGGTTTGGATGGTATTGCAGTTGAATTTATTAAGAAAGGGGATGACTGTGTTGTTAATTAGTTGGTAAGGATATTCAATATATGCATGGATCATGGTGAAATCCCTGAAGATTGGCAAAATGCTTGTATAGTGCTATCGTACAAAGGCAAAGGGAATAAATGTGTGTTCAAACTACATAGGCATAAGTTTTGTTGGGTATTCTAGAAAACTGTATGGGTGAGTATTGATTGAGAGAATGAATGCATGAATGGAGCATCAAACTGAGGAGGAGCAGTGTGGTTTCAGAAGTGGTAGAGGATGTTCGGATCAGGTGTTTGTTATGAAGAATGTGTGAGAAATACTTAAAAAAATAGATGGCTTTGTATGTAGCATTTATGGATCTGGAGAAGACATATGATATGGTTGACAGAGATGCTTTATGGAAGGTCTTAAGGGTATTTGGTGCGGGAGGTAAGCTGCTAGAAGCTGTGAGAAGTTTTTATCAAGGGTGTAAGGCATATGTGTGAGTAGGAAGAGAGGAGAGTGATTGATTCACAGTGAAGGTCAATCTGCAGCAGGGGTGTGTGATGTCCCCATGGTTGTTTGATTTGTTTATAGATGGGTTAGTTACGGAGGTAAATGCAAGAGTTTTCGAGATGGGCGAGTATGCAGTCTGTTGTGGATGAAAGGACCTGGGAAGTGAGTCAGTTGTTGTTTGCCGATGATACAGCCCTAGTGTTCTTGTGAGAAACTGCAGAGGTTGGTGACTGCATTTGGAAAAGTGTGTGAAAGAAGAAAGTTGAGAGTAAATGTGAATAAGAGCAAGGTTATTAGGTTCAATAAAGTTGAGGGACATGTTAATTGGGATTTAAGTGTGAGTGGAAAAAAATTGGAGGAAGTGAAGTGATTTAGATATCTGGGAGTGGACTTAGCAGTGGATGGAACCATGGAAGCGGAAGTGAGCCACAGGGTGGGGCAGGGGCCGAAAGTTTTGGGAGCATTAAAGAATGTGTGGAAGGAGAGAACGTTATCTCTGAGAGCAAAAGTGGGTATGTTTGAAGGAATGGTAGTTCCAACAATGTTGTATGGTTGTGAGGCATGGACTATAGATAGGGTGGTATGGAGGAGGGTGGATGGGTTGGAAATGAAATGTTTGAGGACAATATGTGGTAAGAGGTGGTTTGATTGAGTAAGTAATGAAAGGGTAAGAGAGATGTGTGAAAATAAAAAGTGTGGTTGAGAGAGCAGAAGAGGGTGTTTTGAAATGGTTTGGACATTTGGAGAGAATGAGTGAGGAAAGATTGACAAAGAGGATGTGTGTGTCAGAGGTGGAGGGAACAAGAAGCAGGAGACCAACTTGGATGTGGAAGGATGGAATGAAAAAGATTTTGAGTGACTGAGGCCTGAATATACAGGAGGGTGAGAGGTGTGCAAGGAATAGAGTGAATTGGAATGATGTGGTATACCGGGATTGACGTGCTGTCACTGGACTGAACCAGGGCATATGAAGCATTTGGTGTAAACCATGGAAAGGTCTATGGGGCTTGGATGTGGAAAGGGAGCTGTGATTTCAGTGCATTACGCATGACAGCTAGAGACTGAGTGTGAATGAATGTGGCCTTTTTTGTCTTTTCCTGGCACCACTGAAACGGGGTAGCGATGCTTTTCCCTGTGGGGCAGGGTAGTGACAGGAATGGATGAAGGCAAGCAAGTATGAATATGTACATGTTATGTATATGTCTGCATATTTGTATGTATATTTATGTATATGTATGTATATGTGCATCTGTGGGCGTTTATGCATATTTGTATATGAGTGGATGGGCCATTCTTCAACTGTTTCCTGGCGCTACCTCACTGACACGTGAAACAGCAATTATGTATATGTATGATATAAAGAAGAAATATATTAACAAATATTATCTTATATCATTCAGAATCACTTGGTTCTTACATTCAATGTGAGTTGGATACATATTTAAGTTTGCAGGCCTGAGGACCCTGTTGGATTGGTTGATACATTTGCCAAAAAGTCTAACTGTGAGGTTATTACATAAGTGAGGAAAAGTTTGCAGGGCAGAGGACCCTGTTGGAATGGTTGATACCTTTGCCAAAAAGTCTAACTGTGAGGTTATCATACAAGTGAAGAAAAGTCACTTCATCTTGAGTATTAATGCAAAAGTATATTCAAAAAGAATAAGTTTTAAATCACTTAAACAGCTATGCATCAGTTGGAGAAAGAATACAAAAAACGAAAATAATAAAGGTGTGGAGTAAGAGGGTAGCAACTAAGATAAGTTGTCTTTATTGTCTAATTGTATACATGATACAAAATGAAATTCTTTATGGTTAGAAGCTCAATTCAAGGTTCAAAAATAAAAGAGTTATGAAATAAAAATGATAAAAGTGGACTGCAAAATAGAATTATTAGCAAGGAAATAACTCTTTCTTCATTTGCCAGATCCTTGATGCACATAGTTATTGACCCTGACAGTAACTCCTACTCCCAAGAAGCTCTCTAGGGTCTTTCAAATAAGATTTTTAGATGAAGGTATCAGAGAGTGATGGGAACCTTGAAGTCACTTAAGGCATAAATTCTTTTAAGTTTTGGCAAAATAAGCAAAGCCTTTGTTACTTGTGAGAAAACACATTTAACACTACAAATCTCTAACATTCTGTTTTAAAGTCAAACCAATATTCATCAAAGATATGGGAATGATTATTTTTACTGATACAAGCCTTTCAAAGAATAGTGAGTCAACTATTTTGACAATGCTTAGGTTTAGTATATGAAAGTGCTGAGAAACTTGGAGGTACAGATGATGAATAGTGAGAAACTGTACAGAATTCAATGGTGAGTGTAGTTATCAACTTAAATAGCCCCTTCATGATTCTGCTGAGTAGTTTCACTTTTGATTTGGCCCCTACCTCTGCAATTGAGTTTCAGCTTGGCACCTTTGTGGTTTGAGCCCAAAGAAAGTTGGGTTATGATGTGGATGTATCTGTGCTGACTAAGATTTGGACAACCAATGATCACTACAGTAGTTTATGAGGAACATATTCAAGAATCTAACTTTCACTGATTACCCAAAAACTACAGTAGATTGTTGAAAACTTTGTATACTAATGTATGCCTAACTACCTTTATTTAACTGTTAACCCATGACTGCATTTCTGAACTTTGGAGAGTTCTTTGAAGTTGCTACAGAAACTACATATTGAAAGACGTTCCTGGAATTCATTTTATTTCTCATAACTGTTTGTCATTTCCCACTCTAGTGAGGAAGTGCCAAAAGCTTACAAATGACAGGTAATTTGCTCACATTCACTCTTTAGCTGGCATATATGATGCACTGAAACCAGAGCACACTGTCCACAGCCAAGCCCTAAAGAATTTCATGGTTTTCCTCATACATGTAATTTTCTAGTGTTTCTCAACAGCTATATCCTAAGAATGGCTAAAATCATATGTAAAAAAAATAAAGAAAAAAAATGGTGTCCCATCCCTGTTTTATCCTGTAGGAGTGATTCTGTAATGAATGTTTTATAAACTATTACAAATACCTTTAAATGGTCCTTCCTTTAAAGGTTTCATTTTGTTACTTGTTTACTCTCAGGTCATAAGAAATATTTGAAACATTTTAAATCTTTTTATACTTTAATTGTAAGTCTACTCAGTTCAGCATATAGATAAACACTGCATTAGGTATGTAAACAAATGAATCTGTTCTCTTCAATTCAAGACTTGTGCATGTGATGACCGATACCAACACATTCTATGCTTTCTCATTCTCCTTCCAGCATGCTATTCCCCTTCCTTCATCTTGTCTCAGTCAAGCATAACTGACCTCTCATTCTTCCTTGCAAGTCTGGTGCCCCTATCTATTCCATGTAAGCTGTGCTGCACTATTGCATCATTTCATACTTAATCAAAAGTCAAGCCAAACTTGGATTTGGCAGGTAAAATTTAGAGGAAAATTAGAGTACTTAGGATGTGATACTGAAAAGAATAAAGATGAAGGTAAGGAACATTGAAATTAAGAGAGGTATGACTGGTTGTTTTGAAGATACAATAATAGGAATCTTCCCCAGTGGAACATGGAACTGACAAATATCTAGTCTGTTACCTGATATTCACAATGACTTTGTATTGGAACCTATGTACTAGGTGGATGCTGTCGAAGTTGCAGTTAAGTTAATTGACAAATATGTGAACATTAAAACATACTGTAGATCTAAATCAAGTGCTCTGTACCAATTTCATCACTCCAGAGCAATTGGTGAGGCTATCAGGCAGGGCGTCAGAAGTTTCACGAGGGAAAGGAGCTATGGTACAGGTTATAGTGGTAAGCAATCACTTTCCAACTACCTGAAAATTGGGAGACATATTGATAGCAGTGCAGTGGACCAGCACTAGTTTTCACCTTGTTTTCCCCTTTCTGGTCCAGGTTTAGTGTATTTCAATTTGCCTCATCTATATATGAGTCTGTCTCTCTGTCACTTATATATCTGATGCCTGTCTGGCATTAAATCCAGCACTTACTGCATCTCATACACAACACTTGACCACTTTTTTTATTGTAACCGACATAGTACAAGCAACACTTGCCCCAATCAAAGCCACTTAATATGAGTTTCTGACTGTCACAACCTTTCTTCCAACATACACAATCCCCTTTCTATCTTTGAACCCTCCCTTTGAGCATTCTACACTTATTCCATCTTAGGGTACTCCTGTCAATCTTTCCTCTTTGGCTTCTAATTGAGCATGTCCACCTTATTTTATGAAATGCTAGCTTTGGAAGGGCTCAGCAGATGTCCCCCATACGGCCTCATTAGTAATATCCCCTTGGGTTCTGTTTCTCTGGCCAAGATGCCTTTAGCTATGTTGATTGACAAGAGATCATGACTGAGTCATGCATCACCTTTCTACCACATCTTTCTCTCCCAAATCAGGCACTGATGCCTGTCACGTCAGGGACAGAGTGTATGAGGCCATGAAACTAGTCCCTCCCTTATGGAGAGTATAAGGCCAGTAAATTATTCCTTTCCCCTGAATCCTATTGTACTTTCATTTGTTTGGAAAATTGTAATGCTGTTTTCCATAAAGTCAAGCACACCTTTGTAAAAGAAATGTATTTATTTGATTTCAGGAAAATCTTTTATTATCCTTAACCAAAAGCATCTCCAAGAATGTCTGTCTTCAAAATTTTATTTCTCTTTTCTAACCTGAACACTCTACAGCTAACTGTTTAACTGATAAAGCTGCTCTTTTCGGCCCCTTATTTTCTCCTTATTCAACTTTTAGTGATTCTGAATCCGATTCTCCTTCCCATCTCTTCCCACTTAATCTTTGCCATCTCACATATTGTCTTCATGCAGGCTTCCAGGTACTTTATTTGCCCAAGTAGTCAAGAAGTATGGCCTAGATGGCACACACCATAATTCTTAAGTATACCTCTGAGCTTATTCTGATTCTTGCTCACTCATTTCATGGCCAAAATAAAAACTTTTCCTTCTTACCTCTACCATCTCCAAAGTCTTTGAAACTCCCTCCTAACTCTTACATACTCAAATACAGAATCCCAGTTACTTGATCACCAATACAGCTTTCACAGTGCAAGTCTACCATTAATATTCTCTGCTTTGTAACTCACTTGTGGCCCTTATATCCTTGGGATTTCGTTGATGCTTTTTATCCTCGACATCCTCAAAGCTTTTAACAGGATGTGGCACAAATCTTTACTTTTTTAACTTTCCTTCCTTTTTCTCTCGTTTATACTATAGTAACAAAAAATCTATTCAAAGCTATTACAGTGGCAGAAATAAAGTGATAAATCGTCTATGTATTCGAGTTATTTTTGACACGAAATATTACGAATAAATGCCATATACCTACCAGAAAAGCAATACCCATTCTCATAAAGCTTACCATTAACTTTAACAGTATAGATTTTAAACTATAAAAAAGCGTGAAAACAGCTTTATTCAGGTTGAGGACAATTCCAATTGAGTAAATAAAACTTATTGTAAACGAGAAACTGCCGTAGGTAATATATCTAGACACAGTGGTTTAGTATTGCTAAAGTGGTTCATGGTGAAGTGTTTAATAGAATGACTGAGCTTGACTTGGAACAATCTGTTATCCAGTAATATCGAATATCATTAATTGTAATCATGGTAGAGATCAAGGAAAATGTGGATTAAAAAAGTAAGTAGGTGAAACATAATCAACAGAACCTATGAAAATATTTCCTAAACAGCCCAGAGTTTTCTTATTTTCCAGTATTCGTAGATGAAATATACCAGATATCATTAGATTTAAGCATCGCACTTATAACCCAAATATTTAAGCAAATGCATGATAGCATCTCTTCCTGCCACTAAGCACCTTTCTATAAGCGGCCATTATGCATGGTCCTAAGCAGCATTTTAACGCTTACATTAATTAATGTAAGAATAGATAATTACACATGCAACAGTTGAGTAGGTTGTTTGGTCTGATTAGGAACATGGCTCACGTAATGCATTATTTATAACATTTAGTCAATATATAGTTCCACAAGTTCATAGCTCGTAACACAATGAAATGTCAAGATGAAAGCATGTAGCACAGGAATTATCTAAATACGACAGCAGTTGTCTCCATAATTCCAAGAACAAACCTATCCTGGTTCAAAAGTCTTTTTTTAATCGCACGCCTTGGATGTGACTTGTAGGTAACTTAACACCGGCGAATGCTAACGTGTCACCAAATGCCAACGGAAATTAACAAAACAATCTCATATGTAAGCAAAAAATATGGAAAAGTTCAACAACCAAGGAAGAACTGTTATAGGCCTGAAGATACCTTGGGAATATGAAACTAAAGTTGGTATTTAAGTCTAGAGATTCTGCAGATTTGTATATCTTTATCCATGTTTTCATCTGTAATTGATCATTTTTGATGAGCAGGTCTTGAATTCAGTTCTCTTACAGTATTAAAGCTGATTTCCTCATTGATGTAGCTTTATGCATATTGTGGGTTATGATAAGAATGATAAAGATCATTAACATAATCTCCCGTATTTAGGTTATTGTAAAGACACATGACGTTGAATAATTAATCGATTTTCAAAGTCTTTTCCTCTGTATTCCTGTGGCAAATGTTCGTCTTGACACGTAAGTTCCTACCTACTTTATAACTTACGAATGTTCAAGTAATAAAATGTTTTATATTATCCAAGCCAAAGGAATATTTTTTTATTGCTTTTTTACATTTTTTAAAAAATATTCTTTAGATGTGTTAATGTCTGACAGTGGTCGATCTTTCATATCAGCACAACTGACGTAAAACCAGGAGGTGTTGTGGTGTCATGACATGTGGGAACCAGACCTCATCCTACACACACACACCCACTCTCTCTACATGGCTTGACGGAATAGTGAGAGCTGTTGTGCGAGGACTCCACCATACACCTGCTGCTGTGAGTTTGACTGTAGCATTACCTTTAGTACCGACTAGGCACCTGGTGATATGGTTGCTTCCTAAGAATCTTAAGAGACTGTCTTTACTTATAAACAGTTATGTCTTTGCCTCTTGCTCTAACACAAGCAAAACCGTAATACCATTGGAGTGATTTGAATTATGTATTTTTTCTGTGTATCCATCAGTGTTCTTGGTGCTTAGTATGGAGGGCTATGAATATGTTGGCAGAGAAGTACATTAGAAGTGAGAAAGTTCTTTTTGAGCTTTGCATCAAAACAACCTTTTGGAAATTGCTCTCCATGCTAAGTGTTGTTAGGATTACAGAAATACCTTCATGGGGCCGATCTTCCTTACTTTTCATATTGATTGATATTGTAGTATTGTAGAAATGGAAAATCGGTAATACCTTTGAGAAAAAATGAAATATGAAATCTCACCTGACTTGTCTGTGCTGTCAAGATTTATGATAGTATTTAAAAATTCAGTTGAGATATATAGGTTGCCCATGAAACTACTTTACCATCATTGTGCCAGATGTCAGTTGACAGATGATGCAGTGACTGTGCGATACCGAGCAGATTGCTTTTACTGTAATTTGCGAACTAGGTTTTATTCATATATTATATAGTTTTCATAAGTTAATCCCACACTCTTACCTGATATCCATAACCCTTATATTATCATGATGTTCATTGAAATGCAGTGTTCATTATATGCTGTGTAACAGTCATTGTAATCTGTAATTACAGTACGAGCATTGCAGAACATGTTCAATTAATACTTAAAGCTAAAAGTAATGTGTAGCTAATCTATATAATTACTAAGTCTAGATTAGGTTCATATCAGTATTATCCTTGGATATTTCGTGATTTTATTCTGCACTGCTGGTGTAGAATTGATAGCATATAATGATAGTTGTAAAGCATGATTTAAAGTTATTTTTTATTGAACAGTCAATAAGGTGTATTTCAGTTGTAATTCTGTAAAAATTTGTTAAAGTAACAGTGTGTAATACACCATAAAAAGCCAATACATCCTTTGAGAACCATTCCTCACCTCTCTGGCGTTTAGATATATGTAAATATTAAGTATGTTTGTTTTAATGTATGTCAAACTCAAAATGAACACAGCAAAAATGGCATTGGATGTCAGGGAATATTTTATGCATTTAGTAACCATGCAATCCCAGTGACTGACAAATTCATTGATGGTATATTTCTGGTATCATTAGGGTTCTGCTTGAGGTTTTTGTTGGTTCCTTTGATTTTCACAAGTTCAATACTTTAACATTGATTAATCCAATATTTTTCCTTATTCTCTCTATGGATATTTCTCAATAAATCATATATTCACTCTAGCTGTCTGTTCTTAGCACTAGTTAACCAACGTGGGAAACAGCAGTCAGCAATGATAATCTTGGGATGTAAGTTTGAATGGAGAAAAATTGGAGGAAGTGAAGTATTTTAGATATCTGGAAGTGGACGTAGCTGCGAGTGGAACCATGGAAGTGGAAATGAGTCACAAGGTGGGTGAGGGGCGAAGGTTCTGGGAGTGATGAATAATGTGTGGAAGGAGAGAACATTATCTTGGAGAGCAAAAATGGGTATGTTTGAAAGAATAGTAGGTCCAAGAATGTTATATGGTTGAGGCATTGGTTATTGATAGGGTTCTACATAAGAGGGTGGATGTGTTGGGAATGAAATGTTTGAGGACAATATGTGGTGCGAGGTGGTCTGATCGAGTAGTAAGGAAAGGGTAAGAGAGATATGTGGAGATAAAACGAATGTGGTTGAGAGCACAGAAGAGGGTGTGTTAAATGGTTTGGGCTTATGGAGAGAATGAGTGTGGAAAAATTGACAAAGACAATATATGTGTCACAGAGTTAGAGGGAAGAAGAAGCAGGAGACCTAATTGGAGTTAGAAGGATGGAATGAAAAAGATTTTGAGTGATCTGGGCCTAAACTTGCAGGAGGGTGAAAGGTGTGTAAGAAATAAAGTGAACTGGAACAGTGTGGTATACTAGGGTCAGTGTGCTGTCAGTGGCTTGAACCATGGCATGTGAAGCGTCTGGGGTAAACTATGGAAAGGATTGTGGAGCCTGGATGTGGAAAAGGAGCT
>JAUTXX010549442.1:0-10362 GCA_032273605.1 Panulirus laevicauda
AACACCTGATCCACACATCCTCTACCACTTCTGAAACCACACTGCTCTTCCCCAATCTGACGCTCTGTACATGCCTTTACCCTCTCAATCAATACCCTTCCACATAATTTCCCAGGAATTCTCAGCAAACATATACCTCTGTAATTTGAACACTCACTTTTACCCCCTTTGCCTTTGTAAAATGCACATACATGCACATATACATAACATACACATACATATATACACATGTACATTATTCATACTTGCCTTCATCCATTCCCATCGCTACTCCACCCCACAGGAAGCAGCATCGCTTCAGCGAGGTATAAGCAATAAAACTTGCATTCTAGACGTTAAACACAATATCGATGCCATAAAGTTCACTGAACTATTTCAGAAAATCTCAGTTAAATATGACATTGTTTGATAAAGATAAAATCACAACATATGAATTAATGAAATAATTCTGCAAGGTAGTGAACTGCTGAAAATATTTATCCCACCACATAAAATTACCCACCTGGTTCAACAGTCTGCCATTCCCTGGTAGGAATAAAGACCTTTTTCAAGTCAACAGGCTTCTGTCCAGTGAATCCTTCAACAGTTACCTCATCGTCCTGGTCCGGATCCTCCTCAGTCTCCACTACTGACAGCTGACTACCCTGACTCCAAGTGTCAGCTGCCATCAACACTATCACCACAAGTGTTATCATAAATCCAAGTATCCTCTTCATTCTTCCTTTTCTTTAATCTGTAAATGACATAACAGAAACAACTTCAATCACCAGGACTTATACTGTATCCAAACATACTCACATCATTTAGCTCATTATATGCCAAGGGTACTAATCGAACACAAAATACCTTTCTAAATGGCACATATCAGACATTGCAAACTTGTATTTATCAAATATCCCAGCAGGAATGTTCAGCATAACATTCTAATAAGAAAATGATAATCATAGTAATATAAGACAACAACTACATCCTAGTTGAAATAAATAAAAAATGACGAAAAAAGAATGGGATATTCAGTGTACTGGCATGATTACAGAAACACCCATAAAGGAATGTTCTATCTTACCTTTCATACTAAATGAAGTGATAATAGTATAATAAAGACACTCAGTTTTATAAATGTAGAAAAAGGTAATACTCTTGTACAGAATCAACAGAAAGTATGGAAACTTCACCTAACCTACCTAGCAGCACACACTTAAAATGTTAATACACTATTCCAACGGAAATAATTCTGTCACAGTAACATGCACTGCCAACAAGCTGCCAGATGTCAAACAGATGACATAACGAATAGCCGAGTAATTTTTAGCAGATGAATATAATGGTATATTTCCTTTCAGCAACTAGGTGATGCTTTTATAGGTCCTGTTGATATTTTACAAGTTCTTTTCCTACTTCTACATTAAGACCCCATATTTTACCCGACAGACATAATCTTTTGTGTCTCAGTTAATAGGCAGTGGCTATGGGTATGATCGGCATACAACAATAGTCACTGCCATATACATAACCTTGTTACACGTCTATCATAGTCACTGCCATTTGCATAACCTTGTTACACGTCTCCATTGCTCCTGATGACGAGAATATTGGTTCATTAGGATATTTATTCCATGGCATTTAGTGGTGTTCGTTGTTTAAGTAGGCTCCCAGGTAAACCATATGACTGACATATCTATTCATCCATGTATATCTTCAAGGTAACATCCTTTGTCCTATATGGAAATACCTTTGTCTTCATCTTAACTTCATATATATCATTCACTTACTATACGCAGATTTTTAGTTAAACCACTATAAATCAGTTATAACAGGAAACAGTGTCACCGCTAACTTCACATCGGCCGGATTTGGCAACCTGATTAGTCTTACCTTCCACTTTTGCCAAAAGACTTCTCGAACCGTGGTAGTTCCTCCTCTGAGTGATAATATGTATATATCTTCAGAGTGTTTGGCTGTAAAAGTTATTCATCATTGGTGTCGTTGATGCAATATTGAGTGAGTCGTGTACCAACCCTGGAGTCCCACGTCATCTCGGCTACACGTTGTTGTCCTAACTACGAGCCCAATTATTTACCTAAATATTTTCCTGCCATTAACATTTTTATGTGATTAATATACACAAACCTCATAGAAATATTCAAATGTTTATCGGATATTAATCAATAACAAATTTGCAATATAATATTCCACCACGCGAATTCGAGTGTACTATATTTAGCCTATTATCTCCTTATGTAATAAATTTATATACATTTACTGCACTCAATCTAACTTTTCGAGTATAATTGGTGGTATTTTGTCATCAAATTGACCTAATTTTCCCTTTAAAATGGACGACGAGGGAGAATGTTAGTGACCACGGGGCCAGTCAGGGAGACAAGCGGGACTCAGCGTAAACATCGGCCTTCTTAACCCGGCAGTCTCGATTTTTGACAGCTTGACGTCCTTTCCACCATCAAGATGTTGCAGTTAGATTTCCTAGACGATTTGAGACGGATGAGCATACGTCAGGTTTGTTTTCTGTGGTTATTAGGTGGCTTGGTGTATGTGGAGTGGTTGTTTAAGGCCGTGCTTGGAGAGGTGCACATACATGCCTCCCCCAGCTGCATCCTGTGAGATGATAATCTCACACTTTTCCCTGAGCACCACCACCTCCATCACCTGATTCTGAGAGTCTTTTTTAACCTGTGGAGCATGACGGTACAACCCTCGTAGAGTACCGCTGTATCCACGGTACGCGAGGCTCCCTGATCATGACCAAGGGATGTGTACTGTCTTAGGGTACATTTGGCAATTTGAGAACGCGGCTCTGTACATCTGTATTACCTTAATTTCATGTCATTAGTTTCATTAGTTAGTAGAACTCGATTCCAGGCGCAGCGATCGCTTAAGGAATGTTAGCTTTGGTTTACATTTTTTTTTTTGAAGAGTAGTTTTTTATTTTCATTTTTGGGTTTTATTTCCAAAGGAAGACCATGCAAACTAGGGTGATCTAACCAGACATTTTTGAAAAAGTTTGCTGCCACTGGAACAGATTCTTCATAAGTGTTATGTATCATTTTCGTTGAGATTGTCACATCTATAGTTGACATATCCTTGTTAATGTTTAGTTATAGGACACCACGGAAATAGCATGACTTTGGATGAAATGCATGTTAATGGACTCCTTCGTAGAAGAAGTGATTTAATTTTAGGGAGGCATGATTTGGAACTTTTTTTCTTACAAGAAATGATATTGGGTAAAATGAGATAAAAAAAAGGTGAGCTTTATTTATGTCAACAGAACCTATGAGAACCTAGCCTGATTTCAATGAAGTTCTAAGATTTATCCTGCAGAAGAATTTGCAAGTATTTATGATTGCATTCTTGACAGTAGGATAGAATGTACATAAAAATTTATACGAATGTTGCAGGGATAAGTGTTCAGGTTGATAAGTTAGACAGAGAGTTGATTAGATGAACTTTGGTGGTCTGAATTTTATGAAGGTGAAAAAATTTTGCAAGATGCATGAGCAGTTTTCAATACAGAGATACTTTTAACATAAGTGTAGGTTGAATATTTCCCTCGAGGATAGATTTTCCCAAGACCCAAACTGAATCTGTAATTCTTTTAGAGTTAGATTTTTCTACTTCAGTGATAAATAGTTTACAAGAGAGATTACGCGTTAACTTTAATGCCAATTTCTATCTGTAATAGAGTTGAAAATCAATACTAGAATATTAAAATGGTATAATGTCGAGAGGAATTTTAGAGGGAGTTGTAGGAAGAAACTAGATTGGGGAAGTACTGACTTCGACTTTGTTTTGTCTCCTCTACTGAGAGAGATCCAGGTTAGAAATGAGGGGAAAAGTCTTGGTAGATAAAGAGATAGAACACATATGTTTGTATTCAAAGGAAGTGGAAAAGTGCAGAGTTAAGGCAATATAAGACTGAACTGGTTTATGGGTTGAAATGAACAAATGAGGAATGTTGGAATTTAAAGGAAGTGGAAAAGTGAAGACTTCAGTCTGTAAAAGAGTGAGTCAGATTATTAATGTAAGGTTTTAAGTTAAAGGAGGAAGAGGGTTGGTGTTAGAGCAGAGCCTTGAGGAGTATCACTGCTCAAGATAATTCCCAGTTTATGACAAACAATAAATTCACATGTAAAGCAGTATGATTCATGAAATTCTATACGGTTAAGTTATTCCAATGATATGGTACTTAAGACATCACTAACAACTCTTCAAACTTTATCTTAGGTTCTATGTGTTGCAGAGACAGCTTTTGTAGGTAGTAACCTGTTGATCTTGCTCAAGCATATACAGCATTATTATTATGTTGATATGAGTTTACATATACAATGCATGTATAATGGCATCATCATGTTATGCCACTCTTGTTCTCTTGAACTAATATCCATTTGTGTCTAACTTCAGTTTACTCCCCAGCTCTTCTACCAGGTACTGAATTTTGCCATGATAGTCTCATCAGCACTTATGATCTGGAAAGGATTGATGGTCGTAACAGGAAGTGAAAGTCCCATCGTAGTTGTGCTGAGGTAAGTTCATTTCGCACATTAGTTAATACTGTCCGAATGATCCTAGTGAAAAAAAAATCACAAGCTTTTCATGATATTTCCACAATACCATTGTTCTCACAAAGCCAATATATTATGATCATTTATTTTTGAATTTGTGTGATGTTTTCTTTCTGTTAGAAAGCAAGCTGGCTAATGCAGTTATGTTTCCAAAGCAGTAACTATGCTTTTCCAAACAAATACTGATGCTCCTCTTGTGCTTTTTTTTTTTTAACAACTGGCAGTTACTACCATGTGTGCATCTATAATATCAGGACACTCTTTTGACTTTGCTTATGATGCAGTATGAACAGTTCGTTTTTTGTGGTAAAAACATAGTTAGCCAACACTAAGATGGTTAATATAAAACAGGTATTGAATGTAGAGGAAAGGAATGAAGGAATCAGTTAGGGATGAAGCAATCAAAGGGAGAGAACACTATGAATCATGCAAAGACTACCTGGGTTCAGATCTTTGAGAGTGCATTCGGCTCACAGCCAACCCAACTGTTCATCCTTCTTTTAGGGCTACTCAGTAAATAGGAAGCTGGCTTTGGCATATGAAACGTCTGGAGTAAACCATGGAAAGGCCTGTGGAGCCTGGATGTGGATAGGGAGCTGTGGTTTCGGTGCATTACACATGACAGCTAGAGTGAATGTGAATGAATGTGGCCTTTTTTGTCTGTTTTCTTGGCACTACCTCACTGAAGCAGGGGGTAGCTAAGCTGTTTCTTGTGGGATGGGGTGGCACCAGAAATGGATGAAGGCAATCAAGTATGGCCCAACCCACCCACATTCACATGTATATATATAAACTCCCGCACACGCACATATACATATCTATACATTTCAATGTTTACATACATATACATGCACAGACATATACATGTACACATTCATACATGCTACCTTCATCCATCCCCGTCATCACCCCGCCACACATGAAATGACACCCCCCTCCCCCCGCGTGCGCTCGAGGTAGTGCTAGGAAAAGACAACAAAGGCCATATTCGTTCACACTCAGTCTCTAGCTGTCGTGTGTAATGCACTGAAACCACACCTCCCTTTCCACATCCAGGCCCTGCAAAACTTTCCATATATATATGTGTGTGTGTATTTTTTTCGTACTTGTTTGCCATTTCTTGCAATAGTGAAGAAGTACAGGAACAGATAAAGAAAGGCTGCATACTCAAGCTGGCATGTGCAAGATTATGCTTAGAACTAATAAGAAAAGTGATATATGAATAATCCAGAAGTGAAGAAAGCTTTTGTTTCTAAATACAAATATGTTAATTAGATGAAATTCTCTCATTTTCAGTGGAAGTATGGAGCCAGCATTCCAGCGGGGTGACCTCCTTTTCCTGACAAACTATGATCATGAACCCATCCGTGCTGGGGAGATTGTTGTTTTCAAGGTTGAAGGACGGGATATTCCCATCGTCCATCGCGTCATGAAGGTCCATGAAAAGTTAGTTATCACCATTATTTCAGTCAATGTAGATGCTGGAACATTTATCAGAATCTTTTGACTATATAGGAAATGCATGTATTAATGTAATTTGAAAAAGGGATGGCATCCTTTTAAAAGCTTTATAGATGTATTTTGCACATTTGTAGAGATTCGTGCTGCTGTATTTGACACATGACTACAGATACAGTGTCGGTTATTGTGTCTGACTCCACTGCAGAAATGTATTATATAAGTAAAGGGCTCACAACATGCTAGGAAATGCAAGCATAAAGCAGACTCTTGGTACCGTACATTGGCATGAGAGGGTGAAAGATGCACCCCATTGGGTCCTTGTCTCATTGGAAAATGGCATTAGGGATTATACAAATGAGAGGCAGGGCTAATGTTGCTTGGATCTTGGGACATTGAAAACTTTTGTTAAGAGTGATAGATACTCCGTTAAATTCATTGCATTTTCCACTTTATGGTTCAGCTGTCTTAGTGGCCAGAATTGCATAGCATGTTCCCATCAAGTCCACTTCATCGTATTTGAAAATCCATCCAAGCAAGTTTTTTTTCTATATAAGTAGCATTTGATGATTTGATAGCAGTCTAAGCATTTAGATGTATACTTTGCTGTCTCTAATGTTTTTTGTACATTTGACAGTCACATTATATTCCTACAGAGAGGATGGAACCGTTAAGTTCTTAACAAAGGGTGACAACAATAGTGTAGATGACCGTGGTCTGTATGCCAATGGACAAGCATGGTTGAACCGCAAAGATGTAGTGGGACGAGCGCGAGGATACGTCCCATTCATTGGCACTGTAACAATCATAATGAATGACTATCCAAAATTTAAGGTTGGTGTGAAGTAAATTGATGTTTTTTTTAAATGCATCGAAGGAAATGGAGGTGGTTCGACATAAATTATATCCATGTACTGTGGTAGTAATGCATTGAGGTAAGTTTTAATCTAGGGAGTGTACAGTGTTTACATCCTAATCATTACATGTTGTGGTGAAGTAGTATAATAGATTACCATATCTAAAGAGAAAACACACACAGTCTAGGGTATGTGGTATGCTGTTACTGATACAACATTGAAAATTAAGACATTATAATTCAAGAGGACTCTTTCCAAGATTTTTCATTTTATGTAGTATTTTTATTAAACCTGTTCGATTTACAAGTTTTGTGACATTATGCTTATTACTAGCATGAGAAGACTAGCACAAAAGAAGTATGTTATTATTTTGATATAACTGAGGACACACTTATTTGATGCAGATACAGATAGGTAGATAGCAAGTTAGAATTTCTAAAGTATTCTTGGAAATACATTCAGAAATCGAGAAGAATAAAAATCCAGCCATGTCCAGGCCTTAGGCACTTTTTTTTTTCTTCTTCTTTTTTGAGAATCTCTTGACATATACAGAAGAAGTTTTCAAGGGTTATGTGTTTTTCTGTTACCAGGTCTATTACTTGTGGAAAGCTACCACTGTAACAATGGGTATGGTTGCTCAAAAGCTGAAGGATAAAGTATTTCGTTGGGATTTTGATGACATGTACCATTCACAGGAGTTAAGGATGTTTACATATGATCATATATTGGCTTAACTGTTAGAGTATTCCTTCCTTACTGCATGTGGGTCTGAGACAGGACTTTTGTCATTTTGCAAAAAGCAGGAAAAAAAGTGGAGGTGATTTGACTCTTATAAGTTATTCCCCAGCAAGACACATTTCTTTTAACCTAATATGTTAACTGATGGTAGTAATGACTTTGATTACTTGGAATGGGAACTTTTCTGTTGGATGAATTTAACCACCTGACTTCTCGCTAAAGTTTCTTTCCAGTCTTGTAAAACTTAATTTTTCAAGTTGCTCAGGAAAGTGTAATTAATCTTACAAATTCAAAGATATTCATGTAAGAGCAGAAAAAGAAAAATCTGCAGAAAATGTTTACCTCTACTCTTTCACTCCAATAATCTGTAGAAGTTTTATAATGTTTCAGCAGAACACTAAAAAGTGCAAGAATAAAGCCTCAGTGTTAAGCAAGTCGTCACTATGCATGTGTTGTTTATATTACGCACAAAAAAAGTAGAATGATGTTCACACTCTGATCACTAAAAATATTTTTCACTCCCATCTTTCCATCTCCAGGTTGGTCTTCCCCTTCTGCTTGTCCCCTCCACTTCTAACACATACATCCTCTTGGTCAACTTCTCCTCACTCGTTCTCCATACGTCGAAACCACCATCTCCAATTTGGTCTCCCCCTTCTCCATGCACCATCCAATTCTTACACATATATCCTTTGTCAACCTCTCACTTATTCTCTCCATATTCCCATATAATTTCAGCACAGCCTCTTCAGCTTTTTCAACCACTCACTTCTTTCTTACCATTTTCTTATTTACTCAATCAAACCACCTTGCACCACATATTGTTCTCAAATATTTCATTTCCTATACATGCACTCTCCTTTGTGCATCCTCATCTATAGCTCATGCCTCACATACATACAGCATCATTAGGATGACTGTACATTCAAACATTCCCATTTTCACCCTCCCAGTTAATGATGTCTCTCCCCTCACATTCCTCAATGTTTTCAGAACCTTTAATACCTCACATATGCTTCCATGGTTTATTTACTGCTTTGTCCACTCCCAGTTTTCTGAAACACTTCACTTCCTCCAAATTATCTCCAATCAAACTCACACCCCAACTAACCTTTCCCTTTACCCTGCTCGACCTAATGACCTTGCTTTTATTCACTTTTACTCTCAATCGAAACTCAGTCTTCTCTCTGATCACTAGTATGGCTTCTGTAAGGCGAGATCCACCAGTGATATTATTTCCTATCTTACTTATGTCTGGTCATCATCCCTGAAAGATTTTGGGGTCATGTAGTTGCCCTTGACATATCTAAGGCTTTTGATAGGCTGTGGCAATGGAGTCTCATCTCAAAGCTCCCCTCTTTTCGCTTCCCTCCCTCACTTTGCTCTAAGCTTTGGAACTCTACCTTCTCATGTCTTTGTCAATGACTATAATGTGGCACATTTCAAAAGACAGTTTTTACTTTCTCAAAAATTCTTGAAATATTTGCCCTTTTTTTTTCCTTTTCATATTTCTCTGTATTTCAATTAAGGTCTGGCCTTGGTGTAGACTTTTGTCCATGACTGGAGCCTTCAACATAAAAAAAAATGGTTGCTGGCTTAGATTCAGATAATTACCTGGCCATGAGTCATGTAAAAGATAGCAGGTTAAAGGACTGATTCTTATCAACCATAGTGTTAGAGAAGGTAAGTTGAAATGATCTTGCACATGAGAAATATCTGATAGGCCACTGTGGCATAGAGCCATGATAGATTCCTTTTCATTTAGAGGGAAAAGGGAGATTACTTTTGGCGTATGGACACATGAGTATGAGGCTTTTAACATCATTTGGTGAAATTTGCATGTTATTGGAAAGTGATTTACTGACTGATCATTGATTTGTTTTTGCTTTGTATATTGAATATCTGGGAGCAATCTGGTGAGATTTTAATTTGATCTCCCTTTCCCCTGCGCATGGGTAAGGCATTTCATTGGTGTGCCCTTCTGATGTAATTGTGGATGAGGCTATAGAGGCAAAGGTTTAAAAGTTATTTGAAGGTTCATCATTTTATAACTAGCATTGATAAAAAGAAGGAAGATGTCTTTTTACTAACATATTCTTTTTCTTGATTTCAGTTTGCGGTGCTAGCTGGTTTGGGTATATTTGTCCTTATACATCGAGAATGAAGAATAATGATTTCCTGAAAAAAAATGGTCTTTGAAAGAACAGAAAGGGGACAAAGTAATGGAAATCAGGTTGTAAACTATACTTAAAAGAACATGTTATTGGTAAAAAAGTATGCTTGGCAATTACTAAATCATGACAAAATCATTGACTTAAGGGAAAGGTAATTTATCAGATTCAGAAATAGATTGTGCAAGTCAAAGGTGCAGTAGAGGTTAAGATATTTAGGACAGTTTTTAGAGACAAAATTTAATATATTGAAGGGAAAACATTAATGTGAAAGTAAAAACAAGCAACTTCTTTTAGAGTACATCTCTGTTTAGCAGAAGTAGTTAAATGGGTCATTGTGCACAGAGTGCTGTGGGTCAGCATACACAGAGTACTAAAGGAGACATATACCCTTACACCATGATGTCCTTATGTATGTTTTGTGTATGCAAGTGTACATGTGTATGCAAAATAAGTGGATGTGTGACTGCTTCTTTGCC
Organism: Panulirus laevicauda; assembly: GCA_032273605.1. NCBI lineage: Eukaryota > Metazoa > Arthropoda > Malacostraca > Decapoda > Palinuridae > Panulirus > Panulirus laevicauda. The sequence goes on from JAUTXX010549442.1 coordinate 10,287, forward strand.
CATATTTGTGTGAGTGCATGTGCACATCAAACATCCAATATATTATGCATATAGTGTGTGTGTGTGTATTTTTTTT
>JAUTXX010549453.1:0-10362 GCA_032273605.1 Panulirus laevicauda
GTGTATGTGGGTGGGTTGGGCCATTCTTTCGTCTGTTTCCTTGCGCTACCTTGCTAACACGGGAGACAGCGACAAAGTATAATAATATTAATAACCATTTACAGAGTACTGCAAAGTGTATAATATTATACGAGTTGTGTAATATTACTAACTATATTCAAGTTATTCACCAGCAATGCTGTGACCACATATGAAATAGGAGTAAATTTTTAACGTTCATGTTGTAATATTAACATATAAGTTGTTCATCATCAATCATGTTCCTGTGTAAGAAATTTACTTAATAGTAAAGTGTGATACCAAATCCAAGAGATAAAAAGAAACATGACCTCCATGTCCTTCACTAATATCTTGAACTTTCAGGCACTTCAGCCACACCCACTTGGATGCAGCCGTTCCTAATTTAAATTCTGACCATATAGTCCTCCATCTTTTGAGGGCATCTACTCATCATTTGCGAATTCCAAAGGACACTTGAGAAAAAAAAGATTCTTTGGGGCTGCTAATCTGGTAAAGTAATAAACTGTGTCTCAAAGGAGAGAACTCTCAATTTTAAGCATGAAAGGATTATGGTGCTGTCCATAAGTAATGGACTTCCTCATGAATGGAAGCCCTATCCAGACTCTGGCATATCTATCAAAATCTTTATAAAATTTATATGGGATCCCTAAGCTAGGGAAATTTAGCATATTTTCATTTTCAATACCCCAAATCACTACTTTGCTGTGTTTTATTGGAAAGAACATGACCATCCAAAAGGAAATTTTCAAAATGGTAACATCCTTCATCTCCCAAACAGCAAGTTGATATATTGACAAAAGTCATTCTTTGAACTAATAAGCTAGGGCCTAATTTGTTGTTGGGCAGAGTAAATCTATGTGAAAGCACCAAGAGAACTTGTGTTCAGGAACAAACAACTTCTATAGGCATGATAAAATTTGCTTCCCGGAAAACATCTGATTAATTGAATCTTTAGTGACTTCATTTATATTAAGAGGGCTGAACTATACTGTTAATAAGCTCTGCTCCTCTTATACTGTCTTAATAGTATTGCTCTAATCTGGCAAAATATCTTGTCTACGTGAAAATCCAGGAATCAATAAAAATACACCAACGTGCATCCTTCAAATCTAAACTTATGTTTCATCCATCTATCAGAAGTGTATTGTGGATATTTTCCACTGTGACAGTTTTGGATCTCCAGTGTTCAATCTGCATACTCAAAAATTAAAATCAAAGATCTATCATCATTCTTTTCTCCTTTTCTAATACTGAAAACAAAACATTAATAAAATCTGGTCTCAGTCAATTTCACAATATTCTACGATGCTGTTTCTATGATAAAGGTCTTTCAGAAAAGAGCTGGGACTTAACTTCTTAATTCTAACAAAACTTTAAATGAATTCAGTGGTACATCAGTGCTCTTAACAGCATATGAAAGGCCTTCTTGCTAACTATTAGTGTGGTGCCATATGTCATACATTTAGGCTCTGTGTGCATTCAATGGTACAATATGCTAAAATATACCATTTAAAGCTAGAGTGTATGAGACAGACAAATCCAAGTTAGAAATTTTTATTTCAACAAAAAATGGGTCAAAATCAACATAGTTCAAGTAACCCCCATGCGCTCCAAATTGCCTGTTCCGGACAAGCATTTTTCTGTTTTGTTTCTTGCTATTCTGCATGTTTTTGAGTATCCAATACAAAGAAAATATTAGAATCTTCAAACAGAAAATGCTATAAATGTGTTTACTGAGTAATGCATAGTTCCAAAGCAATTCATTTTAAATATGCATAAAACACACACACACACACACACACACACACACACCTGGTAGTTTGATTGGCATCACTCTCAATGTTAGTACTCAAAGAAGACTGTTTTTAGTAACACTAGAGCTAGCTAGCTTAGCATAAGAGGTTTTAAGAATGGATGGTTATCAAGAGAGCAAAAGGACAACACCACCATGAACTAAGTCAAAGTCTTAAAAATCATAAAGTCAGGAAGACTTACCAAGATCCATTTTCCCATGATAGAGATTTCAAAGCCTCATTCATCAATGAGTTATGCCAAGCAAAGTAGCACATGACCTATGCAACCTGATACATGAATTTTATGAAGGATGATATCATTAAAGGGACTGTATCTGGAGCCCATAGAAAAAGATTAAGGTGCAATCAAGTCAATACTGCATAGGGTAGAATCACAACTTGTACAACTGAAGGATGACTGTGCTCTGTTTGCCTAATGTCTGATTGTTGCAAGGTCCAGACCAGATATTGATGAGAAGGATACTCTTAAAAAAAATATGAATTTTTTTCACACTCAAGATCGCGCTCAGGGAACAAGGATGAACTCCTTATATGAGACATAAGCAAACTAATGATTGCCTTTAAAACACTTTCAACAAACTAAAAGTCTGAAAATAGTGCCAAAGACCAAAATAACAATGCATCGCTAAATACAGATGAAAGCAGTAATTCTGATGATAAGCAATCCTGCTGAAGCAATATAATTATAAATAGAAGGAAATGGGGAAGCAGTTATTTGTAAAAAGTTGCAGATCTTGCAAAGCATTTCTGAGTAAAGCTGAATCTGAGAGCCTTCAATTACAAGGTTCATTTAGTATTTGACAGATATCATTTACCCATGATTCTTAAACAGACGACCAGAGTAAGACGCATCAGTACTAATACATCCATGAGCGACAGAGTTGTTGACAACCCCCGTTAGAAAGTCTTACAATGAAAAATTTCTAATCACATAAAGACACAAAGGTCCAGTTAACTTCATACTTGGCTGAAAAAGTGGTACAGGAATATCAAAATTCACCAAAAATCATCATTGTTATTCATAAATTGTCAGTTGTCCAATGAAAAAGATATGTCATCTTGAATGCTCGCATGAAGAGGCAAACCAAAATTCTGTTTGATGTAAAAACCCCAGACATGGAGGTTCTTGTCCTCTGTATCAGAAGGTTCCCTGATCTCACCCCCAACACTAATTTCGTAATCGATGCTGGAAACATCCAGGCATACCATTAATACCATTAACATAAGACAGATATGTTTGCAACTAGTTGAGATGGAAGCCAAAGCTTTACCTAATTTTCATGCATTCTCTGGGTCAGACCAAACAAGGTGATTTGCTAAGAAGAGCAAGAAAACATGTTGAGGACCTTTCAGAATTCCTTTGGAGATATCAAGACCGTATTTGCCAGTCTCGGTATACAGACCATGCAATCCAATGAACCAGTCGAGAAATTGGAAGAATATGTTTGCCATCTTTACAACTCTGGAACCTTTAACATTAATGTCTCCAAACTATGCAGGAAACTTTTTTGCATAAAACAAGTAGAAAGAGAGATGCTTTTAAGCAAACAATACTAAGGTCTCATTGCAAAGCTATGATATGGGAATCAGTTTGAGTTCCAACACCAGACCTACCACCAGTAACAGACAATGGTTGGAATATTGATAATGACATGTTCAAGCCATCCTACACAGTAAAGCAATATCCTCAACTGGCCATTATCAATCTAGTAAAAAGCAACTGTACAAATTCCTAATGCCAGTCAAGATGCTCTGGCAGACAACATAGTAAGCATTGCACCAAGATATGCAAGTGTAACTCCAGTGAGGGTCTGCAAAAACACTCTCGAAAACATCATCCAGATCAATACATCTGATCTTTACACTCATGAATGAAGTGTCATATCACTCATATTACTCTAACTAATCATCCAGTAATGAAAAGATGATTTTCTATATACATCTAATGTACATTATCCATTAAATAACTTTTATGACATCAGAGTAACCTTATCATGATTAAAAGAATAAAACATTTTGCATTTTATAAATTCTACAATTAATATACTATCAAATGATAACAAATATGTTGACAGAAAATTGTTTTCAACAGGATACTAACATTTTTGTAACCCCACCACATTACTGGGAAACCGTTAAAAATCTTTTTGGGGGCTCCTGAAATGAAATGTGAAGGAAGAAATCCCCAACTTGGTTTTTCAGAATCAGGGCACCACAGAGAATAAGAAAACATAAGTTGGTAACTTTTAACTTTGAATGGATGCGGATGACACACGGTTCTGCACTATAACCAAATCTTAAGGATTAATCTTTCCATTTTCTATGTTGAAGGCTCCGGTCATAGACAAAACTCCACATCAAGGCCTGGCTTTAAATGAAATAAGAAGAGGTTAATGAAAGTGAGAAAGGAGATATGAGAAAAAGTTTTGTAAATTTTGGAAAAAGTGAAAAAAGTGCCAGATCACAGTTATTGGGAAAGACATGAGGAAGTAGATAGTTCCAAAGTTTTGCCATAAACTGTTATCAAAACAGTTCCCCCCCTTGAGTTACCAAAGGCCACACAGTAATTATATGACACAGTAGCTTGCTTGGTGTTGCTTGGTCTAACTGATGGTAGGGGCACACAAGCAGCCAGCTCTTGGAAACAAAAATCAAAGTACAGTAAATCCTTAATTTAATGGACGGATAGGGGGGGAAGGGGTGTCCGTTAATGCCAAAAGTCCATTAAATCGAATGTAACCTATTTCTGTGCCACATTTAAGTTCACACACTTTCGTTTAACTCTTGCAGGGTTTAGTGTGTGGTACCATAGTTGGGAGGCAGGCACCCAGCAGCGTGGGAACATTCGCCAGGCAGTTGGATGCAGGAGTCAGACCGAGATAGAGGTGATGTCACCCCTCTCTTGTGAAATGATACTTCTTAATAATAAAGGGAGGGCAGACCACCTGCTTTCATTGCACCACTTACAATCACTCGATGCCATTCTGATTTGTAAGGATTGCAAAATTATTTGATAAACAAAGTCACAATTCTAAAATAAGAGACACTGTATACAAACTGATGTGCAGATAGCTTGAGGCAGACTGAGACCGAAACAAAACAAGTCTACCCCACACTACAAAAAGCAAGTGCGATATGAAATGCACATGGTGCGACGTTTGAGATTTTTGAATTTTCAAAAAATCATTATCAATTAATGTACTGTATTATTATTTGTCCGTTAAATCCGAAATCCATTACATCAGGGTTCGTTAAATCTGAAATCCGTTATATTGGGGTCCATTAAATCAAGAGTTTACTGTAATACCTATAGAAGAGGGAAAGTGAACAACACTATGAAGCATGGGAAGGGGGTCAAGTTTTGAGGATAGAATGGGAGCACTAGAGCAGACTGTTTTTGGCACAACTCTGTCTGGTAAGGATACAGAGTAAGAACCACCCCAGTTGTGTAAAACAGGATGGACATGGACCAATCGTATGTATAAACACAGCAGGTGTTTGAAAGAAAAGAAATTCAAAATCTAATGAGATGTTGAAGATTCTTTGAAGCAGACAGCTATTTCTGTAATGTAAAGTCTCCAAGATAAGGTGAATGTTACACTTACACCAAGTATGTTCATCAAGAAGTGAAATAACAGATCCAACAAAGGAGAAAGGGAAATTGTGAGGGATCTTCGACAGAAGGATAGGCATGAACTGGGTCTTGGCAGCATCAAATCTAACCACATTTTCTGCACCTGAGATATCCTGTCCAAGTCTGAGCTTATCAAGGAGGTTGTGTCACAGTGAGATACAGATCTAGTGAAAGAAGATGGAGCAGATATGAAGGATGTGGAGGAATGTACTGTTAAGCTGTCAGCATTTGTTTTTTAGTATAAGAAAGGAAATCCTTGTAAAAAAAAAAGTTTATGAGACGTGATAGAACCTTGAAGGACACTGCTGTTGATGGAAAAAGGGGGAGAGCTGGTTAGATATGAGGGAGCAAAGTGAGGGAGGGAAGCCACAGGGAAAGTTTAGAGACGAGACCCTCATGCCACACCCTGTCAAAAGCTTTGGATATATCAAGGGTAAGTAGATAGGATTCCCAGAAATCTCTCAGAACTGATGATAGTAGTAAGACTGAAAAAGATATTACCAGCAGATTTCATCTCACAGAAGCCATACTGGTGTTCAGAGAGAAGTCTGTGAGATTTAAGATGTCTGAGAATATGGGAGTTGAGGAGGGATTCCAAGACTCTGGAAATAGGAATCAAAACAACAGGACTATAGTTAGAGGGGCTAGAATGGTCAACCTTCTTTGGGAATGGATGTACCAACACACATTTTTAAGAAGGAAAACTTCTGGTTCTTGAACAGAAATGAAACAGATGAGGAAGCAAAGGTACAAGTTCTGAGGCACACTCTTTCAGATCACAGAGAGGGATGCCATCAGGTCCATGAACCTTACCTGTGTCCAAAGAGAAGTGCATTTTGGACAGTTTGAAGAGATTACAGGGAGGGTAGGGTCATAGTGATTATCAAGAGGAGCATCGGGGAGTAAAGGAATATTAGTCACCTAAGGCAGAGTTAGAGAAGAAATGAAAGCCAATGCAGTAGAAAGTTATAGCACCACCAGAATGGAAAAGTGAAAGAAAGGTATAGCAACAGAAGTTGTTAGATATGCCTTGAGCTAAAAAACAAAACAGACCTGTCAGTGGATGAAGGGGAGATATCAATGACTTCCTCTGGATAGGGGATCACTTTGCCTTACAGATAATGTACTTACAATTACTACATGCAGTGATAAATGCTGAATGGGAGTTGGAGGAGGGAGATTTTCCAAGCCTGATATGCTTGATCCATTGCCTGAATGGCTGCAGAACAGGAATGGCTGATCCATGGATTGGAGGAAGAGGGGATATGTGCTTTCATTCCTGCAACAATAATCTCAACTATGTGTCTGGCAGAGACAGAAGCATCACCTTAAGAGAGACAGTAATCTAACCAAGGAAAGAAAATATAAGTTATTCCAGTCAGCTTTATGAGGTGCCAATATCGATGTTAAGAAGGGGCTAATGGAGGGGAAAGTACTGTTAAAATAAATACATTTAGATGAAACCAACCCCTTAGTTTCACTGAGTTACTTGGAAGCAGCTCATTTCAATATGGTAGTTTTAGACTGGATAATGAAACTTTCCTCTTCAAAAAAAACCTCTCTTAACAGCAATGTGACCTTTGCATCTCACAGAATGACAAGAAAACCACATGTATTGCAAAATCTATCTAAAGATGTTTTAAAGAAGTTTTCTTGGCCTGCTTACTGCATCTTCTCTCTGTCTTCTAGACATATGATTTCCACTGAAAAAAACTGCTTATCATGCAGAACACATACAAAGTTCCAAATTCTATGGCATTCTGGTTTGCATGGATAGGAAAAGAGAAAAGTTGTAATTGTTCCACCTTTTTCTGAGAAACTAAAGCATTAGTCAAAATATGTAAAAACCAAATGGCAGAAGTTTTGTATGACATCAGTAATACCTGTGAAGAGCCAATGATGAAAAGAACACTTGCTACAATCAAGACAAAATAAAAAAAATTAGAGGGTGGTCTTGACTGCTAGAGCCTAGAATATGGATGATCCTGAAATGTATCCGTGACAGAGAATGGATGTGAACAAATGTGGCCTTTCTTCATGTTCTTGGCAGTGCCTCACTAATGCAAGAAACAGCAAACAGGTATGAAAAAATATATTTCTTCCTTCTTAATACTAAAAACAAATCAACCATCTATGATTCCCTCAATCATCTATGAGTCCCATTGCACAATCATTATCACTAATTGCAGATGATCAAAAAGACACCCATATTGATATCAATATGTGAAAGAAATGTCCAATCATCAAAATCCATGATTTCCCTCATATCACTGCTATCAGTTTTCAGAAAAGAATTAAAAAATCATCATGTATAAAGATGAACTTTAATTTCTGAAAGTATCTTCTTCCTATATATATTGGAGTTAGTGACAAACATAAGGATAAAAAAATGCACAAAAATCAACAGAAAATCAAACATGGAAAGTGTACTATTTATACTATGGGTGACAAGAAAGAGAAACAATTATCACCAAAACACACAAAATATACAGTAACAAAAATGTAGACCATAATATCAATGTCTCCCTAAAATTCAAAATTTTCAAGCTACCTCATGAAACTGGCAAAATTTTCAAGAAAACTCACCAAAAAGCTTTCAATAACTTTAGAAAAACTTTGGAAAGGTGGGAGGTTGGCAAAAATGGCTAGCTGTGCAAAAGTGGCTACAGCTTCCACAGTAGTTACTGCATACTTTTTAAGGAGAGATTTCATATCTTTCACGAGACACAAAATAGTTACACTTTTTGCATGTGCTACACAAGACTGTGAACAGTATAGTCCTGTGCTCTTAATAGCCTGAGGTAACCACAAGAACTTGTGACATGAAGTGGAGAGGGAATGTGAAGTTAAAAATGGATTACACATCAACAACCCAATAAAGAAATGACAACCTATCCAGAAATCAGATAAGTTATACAAAAAGAGGGATATACCCTTACATACCTGGTCATCATTTTCATCAGCAAATGTAATTGCAGTTAGTTTGTAAGAGTTTGTCACAAGATACTCATTGATTAAGAAGTTCAATGTTCTCTTCTCATGTGGACGGATAGATGACAATGATGCTATGAGAGCTGGTTTATCAGCCTCCTCTTTTTCAACAGATGGTTTTGATTCTGGAAACATATAATATTTACTTTAATTTCAGTACATTAGTAAATAAATGATACAATACAGGCAAAAAAGTCTAATTACACACTTGAGGCATTGTACACTGTGTCTTGAGTTTTTCATGTTTTCCCTGTCATTGGTGTGCTCCTGCTGTTTTCCTCAGGTTTTTGATGATATAATGCACTTAAGAAAAAAAATTGCTGGTATGAAAACTCCATGAAAAGATACGAGATTTCATTAACAGACTTACACCAAACAGCTACAGCCTCGACCAATCAAATGACCTGAGATATCTTGCACATCTTGATGATACATGCAAGCTGATTTGAACACTGTAATATCCAGTTCCAATTAAAGCATTTATAAAAATCTTAGAACAAAAGAATAGTGGGAATGATGTATCAATGTATGAAAAACTTGAGTTAGAGAAACACTTCTGGTTATACTTCTTTTCTGGTAGCTGTATGTATATTTTTCACACTCAAGAATAAAAAATGTATCTCATATATACAGTAAAAACTCAAATGCATACATGGTGTATGGCAATTCTAAAATTATTAATTCTTGCACATCGTTCCTTAAGATAAATAGTAACATCAAACACCAAAACATTACACCAGGTACTCATTAATAAAACAGGAATAAGTTCCTACTAAAGGTCCTCCACGAAAACGAATGTGGAAAATGTAGATAAATCAATGAGGATTCACCATCCTTTGACCATCATAAAATATGGGAGACAAGCAAGTACTCATTCGCAACAGAGATCAGCATGTGAGAAAAACAAGCTTGGCATAAGCCATTATCTAGACAAAAAAAATGAGGATGAAAACCACACACTAGTGCATGCATCACATCTGTAATATCGTAATGTACTCCTTACACTTACCTGTTGCTTGTGTGAGATTTGTTCTGAGTCCCTGAATTGTCTCACGTGCCTTACGAAGTTCAAACTCAAGGACAGCCACTCGTTCATCCACAGCTCTCTCTCCATCTTCACTAAGATGGCCCCAATCCAGAGAGTCAAGGGTAGTCTGGCTGGAGGATCGTGCTGAAATGTAATGCATCTATAGGAACAAAATATAATCAACTGAAAGCTTACAACAATGTTTAGCATGCAAGCTCATCCATGTCAAAGATGCACCTGAATGGAATTGATAACAATTCTGTCTGGTAGTATCTAATCTAAGCTGCTGGGCTATAAGATGTACCTGAATTTACAAAAAAGATGCAACATCCACCAGTGCCATGTTTATATATTAAATAAGACTTTTGATTGAGTTAGTAAAAACTCTGCTCACAGTCAAGGGTAGCAGCCCAAGCATTTGTATCAGTTCACTACATCCATTCTTATTTAAGTACAAATACTTTGACATGCCCTGTTGGCATGTGTACCTGCTGAAGAACTTGATGGTCATTTTCTACTCATGGTGAGGGATTCTGGAAAAGTTGGGAAAACAATATTCACACACTAAAAGAGACTGGAGTGGCATCACCCTAACACTGTACTGCATATACACTGCAGCATAGTTTTAGGTTTGATGCCATGTTTAAAATTTTCACCATTTGAAAAAGCACAAATATGAAAACCAAGACTCACTTATTTCAACAACGAAGAAAACTAAAATAAATTTCATGAGCCTGAGAGAGTTATGTTAGGTTTACAAACGCTGTCTTGGGTACTACAAATATGTCACCTATTTCTACATTCTGTTTCCCCTTTTAGAAAGTTAAAATACAAGGAGGGGAGGGTTTCTAGCCCCCCGCTCCCGTCCCCTTTAG
>JAUTXX010549464.1:0-10362 GCA_032273605.1 Panulirus laevicauda
TTAGAAAGGGTAGTGAGTGGTGGGATGAAGAAGTAAGATTATTAGTGAAAGAGAAGAGAGAGGCATTTGGACGATTTATGCAGGGAAATAATGAAATGAAATGATGCAGGAAATGGCAATCAAGTATAATGAATAAATAATAGAAGGAATGACACAGTATATATATCACTAATAGGTTACTGGTTTTGTATGTATACTACATCTGTATTACGGTGTTGAGCTTGTAATTAGATAGAAATATGTAAGAAGAAGTAAATTTTTTAGTTTCCATTCACAAATTCCTTTTGCATTGCAGTAATATTGTGTAACATGTTTAAATATGTTTAGGTAACAGGTTAATAGGGATAGATCAGTACATACTATAAAGCAGGCAAATTGCAGCCCTGAATACTTTGACATTATTATTTTTTTTTGGAACACATTGTCTTATGTTGTACAACTTGTCTTCACAGGAACTGGAACTGCAAGTATTCGTGTTAAAGACATTAATGACATGCCTCCAAGATTCACCAAGGAAGAGTGGCAGACAGAAGTAGATGAAACAGAAGGGGCCGTTCTCCCAGACCAAGCTATTCTAACTGTTACAGTTCATGATGAGGATGAGACCAACAAATTCCATTATAAAGTGATTGAATCCTCTGGATTTGGTGCAGATAAGTTTACGATGGTAAGAAACAATGATGGTACTGGATCCCTGAAGATTGTGCAGCCACTTGATTATGAAGATCCAATGCAACGTAGTGGTTTCAGGTTTAAAATCCAAGTAAATGATAAAGGAGAAGACAATGATGCTGAGAAATATCATGTTGCATACTCTTGGGTGAAAGTTGAGTTAAGAGATATTAATGACAACAAACCTCAGTTTGTCAAGCCGAACATTGAAGTTCCTGTTTTTGAAAATGCAGAAATTGGCAAGAGCTTAGAGACTTTTAAGGCAACAGATCCTGATCAGGGTGGACAGAGCAAAGTGTTATATGCAATTGACAGAGCATCAGATAGAAGGAGACAATTCGCTATTGATAACACTGGTACTGTCAAAATTCAAAGGAGTTTAGATAGAGAAGAAAACCCACGCCATTCGGTAAAGATTTTGGCCATTGATGATGGTGTGCCAGCAAAAACTGCCACTGCTACTCTCACTGTGATAGTCCAAGACATAAATGATAATTCCCCAAGATTTCTGAAAGATTATCGTCCAGTTCTTCCTGAGAATCAGTCTCCTAGGAAAATAGTTGAAGTTTTAGCAACTGATGATGATGACCGGTCAAAGGGTAATGGCCCACCTTTCCATTTCAGAATGGATTCTACTGCATCAGATGAAATTCGTGCTTCTTTCAAAGTAGAACATATTCCCAAAGGAGCCAATGGTGATGGTATGGCAGTCATATCCTCCTTAAGGACATTTGATCGTGAAGTGCAAAAGGAATATCATGTTCCTATCGTGATAAAGGATGCTGGGACACCACAAATGACTGGCACTTCTACTCTGACAATCATTATTGGAGATGAAAATGATAATAAGATGCAACCTGGTGCAAAGGACATTTTTGTTTACAACTACAAGGGCCAGGCCCCTGAGACTCCAATTGGCCGTGTCTATGTTTACGATCTTGATGATTGGGATCTGCCAGATAAAAAATTTAATTTGGCAACTGATCCACACCCTAACTTTAAACTGAATGATGACGATGGCATGATTACCATGAAACATGGTACTCGTGAAGGCACGTACTTTCTTCAGTTCCACGTTTATGATCGAAAGCACACTCAGACAGATGTGGAAGCCAACGTAACTGTGACAGTTAAAGAAATTCCAGAGATAGCTGTCATAAATTCAGGATCCATTCGTATTGCTAACATGACAGATGAGGACTTTATTAGGATATGGGATTATCAAACTCAACGAGTTGTACGCAGTAAAGCAGACATGTTTAGAGAAAAAATAGCCAGGTTGGTGGGAACAAGACCAGAAAATGTTGATGTGTTCAGTATTCAATTGAGAAATGAGAGACCACCAATTACAGATATTCGCTTCTCTGCTCATGGATCACCATACTACCACCCTGTTAAGCTGGATGGTCTTGTGTTGCAACATCGTGCAGAAATTGAGGCAGAAATAGGCATCAATATTACTATGGTAGGCATCGATGAGTGTCTATATGAAAATGTAGCATGTGAAGGATCATGCACTAATCATTTAGTTATATCCAATTTGCCTTACATGGTGAATGCTAACAAAACTTCCCTAGTAGGTGTGCGGACAGAAGTGGTACCAGAGTGTACGTGTGGAGCAAGAAACTTTTCCGTCGAGGAATCATGCCGTCCAAATCCTTGTTATAATGGTGGTCGATGTATAGAAGGGAAATCAGGGGTGCATTGTCTGTGTCAGGATGGATATGATGGACCAAGGTGCCAAATGGTTACACGAACTTTCAGAGGAAATGGTTTTGCTTGGTTCCCTCCTTTAGCAATGTGTGACAATTCACATATAAGCCTGGAGTTTTGGACAAGACGCCCTGATGGACTTCTCTTTTACAATGGTCCTATCACCCCACCAGAACCAGATGAGTTGATAGTTTCTGACTTCATAGCGTTGGAGCTCGAGAATGGACGGCCACGACTTCTGATAGACTTTGGATCTGGGACACTGCAATTAAGAGTAAACACAAAAGCCAATCTTAATGATGGCACATGGCACAGAGTGGACATATTCTGGGATACTGAGGTAAGTTTATATGGTACAAATTCTTGATTGAAAATACTGTTTTGATAGAAATGCAAGGACTAAAATTGGAAAATGTAATATTTTGTGATTTTTGATATATCCTTAATACAAATTTTGTTTAATGGTATAGACTTTTGATATTTATATGTGGATTCGTGTGCTTTTGCAGTTCGTGAGAATAGATGTAGACCATTGTGTTGCTGCAGAAGTTCAAGAACCTGAAGATGGCAGTGATCCTATTTTTGATTCTATAGGATGTCAGGCTAAAGGCACAATACCACCATTCAATGAATACTTAAATGTTAATGCTCCTCTGCAGGTTGGAGGCCTTGCTCATGAACAGCCAGATCCTGGTTTGTATAAATGGTCACATGTTCCTCATGGCCGATTCTTTAGCGGCTGCATAAGAAATCTTATGGTCAATAGTGAACTGTATGATTTAGCACTTCCTGGTCAGTACCGCAACACTCAGGTGGGCTGCCCACAGCAGGAAGAAGCTTGCAGAAGTAATTCCTTAGTTCCTACTTGTGGACCGAATGGTATATGTTCAGGTTCGGTCACACAACCAGTCTGTAAATGTAAGCCTGGGTGGACAGGCCCAACTTGTGATGAACCTACAAATTCATCATATTTTGAGACACAATCATATGTCAAGTATGCCTTGTCCTTTAAGCCCAATTCTTTCAGTACAGAAATTCAACTCAGGTTCCGTACTTGGCAAGAATATGGTGAATTATTCAGAATCTCTGACCAACACAATCGAGAGTATGGCATCTTGGAGATTAAAGACGGCCGCTTACGTTTCCGTTATAATCTGAATAGTCTTCGAACTCAAGAACATGACCTGTGGCTGTCAGCAGTGGCTGTTAATGATGGAATATGGCATTCTGTCATGGTTGAACGTCATGGATCTACATCTACATTAATGCTTGACGGTGGGGAGGGCCGTCGCTATAACGAAACTATGGTTTTCTCAGGACACATGTTAATGGATGTAGACAAACAAGAGGGAGTTTATGCTGGTGGCAAGGCTGAATACACAGGCATAAGGACGTTTGAAGTATACAATGATTACAAACTTGGTAAGTTAACTCTTAGTATGTTTTTAAGGAGTTAAGTTTGGGATTAGGAAGTAAAAAGAATTTCATTCCATAAGTAAAGAACTCATTTTGTAGACATAATGAGAATTTTATAAAAATCTAATGTAAAGAATGAACTTGTGGTTATTTATTGTATATATGTATAAGGATTTTTCAACTTTTTACTTGTAATTACCTTAGGAGAATGTGTGTGTCATAAGTGGAAGGTAACAAGAAGGGGAGACTAAGTTGGAGTTAGTACGATGGAGGGAATGAAATTTTGAGTGCTTGGGGTCTGAACATGCAGGGAGGGAAAAAAGACATGCACAAGAAAGAGTGAATTGGAGTGGTGTGTAATACAGAAGGTGATGTGTTGTCAGTGGAGTGAAGCAGTCGGGGCAAACCACATAAAGATTTATGGGGCCTGGTGTGAACAGGATTCTATGGTTTCGGTGCATTGTATATAATGGCTAGAGATGGATGTTAGCAAATGAGGCCTTTATTTTGTCGGTTCCTGGTTCCTGGATTAGGTGACGAATGAAAAACTCGATCTCTAGGTCTATATATATGATGCCCATTTCCTCCAGGAACTTCAAGGGGGTGGCCATAGCAAAAGTCTCCATTCCTGGTGAAGTCCAGTGCTATTTCTTATCCTTTAGGGCACACCTTAAAAGGCCACTGACAGAGTACAGCTTTAGTGCAGTGTTTCCAGAGGCTCTTACTTTATGTACCTACTGATTTCTACTTAATGTTTTGTCTGATGTTCCAACCTACTACTTTTACTTAGCGCTCCTGCATAATTCCTACTTACTACCTCTACCTACTGTTTTTACCTAATGCTCATGCCAAATTTTACCAGCAGCTGTTCTGTCACTTGCTTCTACCTTTTTGCCAAAAGGCAGGGCTAGCACATGGCTCTCTGCAGGATAATCTTGAGTTATGAAGAATGAGTTTTGTGAGTTAAGTGTTGTCAAGTGTTATGTGTGACAAGGAGAGACTATGTTTGTAGACAGAATGCCAGCATTCAACATGTGATTGAAGCAGAAAAAAAAAAAAGCTACTTGGTTCAGAGGAGTGCAACTTGACAACCTCTGAAGTGCTGGTTCACTATGCAGCCATCTCTAACCCTCCCAGTACCCAATCAGATAGTACTCGTAGTATACCCCTCTGGTCATTGGCTACCTGTCAACTACTACCTACAAAAAGGTGAGAGTAAACAAAACCATGGGAGTGAGTGAGGAATGGGAAGCAGGGCTTACATGTGCAAAGGTGTATGGCATCCAGAATAAGGGATGTAAGTGTGTAAGAAAGGGTAGTGAGTGGTGGGATGAAGATAAATTGTTGGTGAAAAAGAAAAGAGAGGTGTATGGGCATCACCTGCAGAGAAAAAGTGCAAATGATTGGGAGATGTACAAGAGAAAGCAGCAAGTCAAGAGGAATGTATAGGTAATAAAAATGGAATGAAGAAGAGTTGGGGCAAGAGAGTATTAGCAAAGTTCAGGGAGAATAAGAAAATGTTTTGAAAGTAGGTGATTAGTATGAGACCAAAAGAACAAATGGGAGCATCAGTGAAGGGAGCTGAAGGGGAAATGATAACAAGCAAAGAAGTAAATAGGAGGTGGATTGAGTACTCAAGGACTTTTCAATGTTTAATGATAGGATGATAGGGTGACAGATGTAGGGTGTTTGGGATGTGGAGGTATGCATGTATATTAAGAGATTCATGGCAAGTGGTTTGTTGAAAAGAGAAGAGGTTTTGAAAGCCTTGCTAAAATGAAGCATAGCAAAGCAGCAGAACTGGATGGCATTGTTGTTGATTTTTTTAAGAGGGGGAATACATATGTTGTAGGTTGATTAGTTAGGATCTTGGTTTGATCATAATGATGTTCTGAGGATTAGTGGTATTCCTTTGTAGAGTCATTGTATGAAGGCAAGGAGGTCAAAAGTGAATATTCAAGTTATAGAGGTATGACCTTATTGAGTGTGCTAGTTAAGGTATTTGGGAGTGATATGATTGAAAGGATGGTGGGGAGTATGGAGCATCAGAACACAGAAGGACCGTGTGGTTTCAGAGGTGGTAGAGAATATGTGTAACAGGTGTTTGCTTTAAAGAATTTGTGTGAGAAATTCTTAGAGAAACAGAATTTGTAAATGGCAATAATGGAGAAAGCCTATGATTGGGTTATTAGAAATCCCTTGTGAAAGGTGTTACAAATATATAGTGTTGTAGGAAAGTTGTTAGAAGCACTGAATTTTTATCAAGATAATAATGCATATACAGGTTAAGTATACCTTATCAGAAAGCCTGAGACCAGAAGTGTTTTAGATTTTTGAATATTTGCATATACATAATATGTGGAAAACAGCATGGTATGGAAACAAACAGGTTAGAGCTGAAACATACCTCAATGTTTCGACCATTCAGTGGCCTTTTTCAGGAGATAATGATTCCAGCATTTGGCAGGACTGCGTTCTCCAGCAAGTGATGGTCAAATGGTTGGATGCCTTGGCATGTTTCTCTCTGATTGGATCTCTTGTCCTGCTGCCTTTGCCGTTGCCCGCTTATGGCAATATCCACTGCTTGATGTGACCATTAGATGAACCCAGACTTTATGTTAATGTTCTTAATCCCTTCCTCTCGGTAAGCTTTCACACTATCGCAGACATTTACAGGCAAGTGACAAACCATTTAGTGATACTGTGTGAGCTTACCCAGAGGAAGGGATTAAGAACAACTTCAGCACAAGATCTGGGTTCATCTGCTGGTCACATCAGGCAGTGGAGATTGCTGTGAATGAGTGGATGCAGCAAGACAAGCGATCCAATCAGACTGACTTGCCAAGGTGTCCAACCAAGTGACCATCACTTGCTGGGGAATATGGTCCCACCAAATGCTGGAATCAGTATCTCCTATGGAATACCCTTGAACAGTTGAAAGGTTGAGGTATATCTCAGCTTAAACCTGTTTGTTTTCATACCATTCTATTTTCCATTACTCATTATGTATGTGCAAATATTTTAAAATTCAAAGCACTTCATGTCCCAGGTATTTTGGATATGGGATACTCACCCTATAGTTCATTATCTGGGAGGTCCAAAATAGGGCTGTTTGAAGATATAGTAGTCCCAGTAATGTTTAATGGGTGCAAGGCATGGGCTTTGGATAAGGGTGTATGGAGGAGGGTGGATGTGTTGGACTTGAAATGCTTGAGGATAGTATGTGATATGAGGTGCTTTGATCAAGCAGGTAATTAAAAGGTAAAAGAGAGGTTTGGTAATAAGAGTGTGGTTGGGAGGGTGTACCAAAATGGTTTGGATATATGGAGAAAATAAGTGAGGACTAGTTGACAAAGAGGATATATGCATCAGAAGTGGAGGGGACTAGGAGAAAAGGGAGATCGAAGTTTTGAGAGGTCAGGGCCTGAGTATGCAGGAGGATGAAAAGCATACACATGATAGGGTGAATTGGAGGGATGAGGTTTACAGGGGCCAATGTGCTGTTAATGTGCCAAACCAAGGCAAAGTAAGCAGCAAGGGTAAACCATGGAGAGGTCTTTGGGGCCTGGTTGTGGATAGGGAGCTGTGGTTTCAGTGCATTGTTCATGACATATAGAGAGTAAATGTGAGGCAGACATCTGGAAAGTAGATGTGAGGCAGTGCTGCCTTTATTCGTCTATTCTTGTTTCTACTTTGCTAATGGGAAATGGCAAACAATTATGAAAAAATTATTTTGGAAAAATATAGAACATATCCTAATTGATACTGTTAAAACAGGTCTGGAGGGAGAGGTAAGGAATATTATCCCATTGCTGTCCTGTTATAGGATTTTTAAGAAGTATTAATTCTTTAGTTTATTGATATCATAAATGTAGTGAATTTAAAAGTAAATGCAGATTTTGAGAGCTTGTATGTCATGTGATGTCACTTGAAACCAATGTTAGTTGTTTTTTCCTAACTATCAGTGTAGTAGATGCAGGGCGACTTCTGGAAGATTTTTTTAGAAGAAGGTATCTTATATGCCAGGAAATATGATAATTTTTCACGAACACTTGACAATTAGTTCATTGGATAGTGGGTCACCAAATACTAGGGACCTAGTGTATAACTTTTTTACGATATATAAGTTGAAAGTAAAGTACATGTTTAAACAAGTTTTCTGAAAGTTTATTTATCAGCTGACAAACCATCTACCAAGCATTATTTACCATAAGGCAGTTGACGAAACAAAATACATTACACATGTACAAGCAGATCATTGAAGATTAGGAAAGATTTTAGCCTTTAGGGCACATATAGCATGGTTTTCTTTGGTCCTGTTTATTTGTAGAAGAGTATCATTTATTTTTACTGTAACGAACACCATATTATCCCTGGTCTTCACTGATGGTCCTCAACACCGTTTACTTCATCATTATTGTCAAATGAAATGTAATACAATACTCCAAAGCAGACTTTGGCTGTTATTTGGTACCTGTGTGCTTGAAATCTGTGGAAATCAAAATCATTCATATTCCAAAACTAGTAATGTGTTGTCCCAAAATTGGCACATTCTTTACCATTGCAGATCTGGATTTTTTTTTTTTTTTTATAGACAACCCGTTTTGGTGTGCAATTCACCATTGTTTTCTGTGAGGATCATACTGTCATTACAATATTATTCCGAATGGTATTCATCATTGTTGGTGCTGTTTTATCATGAAACAAGAAATTAACCAATTTTCAGACTCTTTTCTTATAAATGATATGATTTTTTTATGCAGTCTTCATTGAACAAATATGGTTAATTTGGTTTATGGTATATTCTTGAAGGGCTTAACATGAAAAATAGAATATGCAACTAGTAATGTTTAATTAGTGACTACAGCCTCCATAATAGGGATGGAATAGGTAGATAATGTAATGGAGATTAGTGTGTTGTGGCTGATGTAGGCATATCATAATATTTATGTGACCAGTTAGCTTTATTACTGCAAATGGTACAGCAACAGCTTTGAGAGACTTGGATTCTTCATTAATGTTTTTACAACAGGTTTGCTTTCGATACTTTACTGAAGTTGGACTGATGGGCAGATTTCTGTCACAAGTTGACACACAAGCATCGGCATCCCCCATGATGAAGCTTTTGACAGGTAAGCTTTTCTTTGTTCTTTAATGTTGAACACATAATACAAGGAATTTTCGTATGACATTTTTTTTTTCATACTTGTTCATCATTTTCTGCGTTAGCAAAGTATCAACAGGACCATACGAAAAAAGGCTGCATTTGTTCACATCCATTCTCTCTCAGTCATGAATGTTGCACTGAAACCACAGCCCCCTATCCATAACCAGCCCCCACAGACTTCTCCATTGTTTCCCGCAGCTGCTTCAAATACCATGGTTCTGTTCTTGATTGACAGCACTTTGATCCCCAAATACTACATTGTCCACTTCTTTATCCTGTCTATGTGTTTCACCCTCATGCATGTACAGGTCCCAATCTCTCAAAAATTTTTCCACTCCATCCATTCTATCTCAATTTTGGTCCCCCTTCTTGTTCCCTCCACTTCAGACATATATATCCTCATTGTCAACCTCTCCTCAGTCATTATCTCCTTATGTCCAAACCATTATAGCATGCCCTTTTCAGCTCTCAGCCACACTCTTAATATTACCACACCTCTCTTTTATCCTTTTATCACTTACTCAGTCAAAACTACCTCGCACCATAGTTCAATTCCAATACATCCACCCTCATCCCATATCCTCATCTGTAGCTCATGCTTCACATCCAAACAGCATGGTTAGGACTCCTATACCTTCAAATATACATACTTTGCCTTTTCTTGTAGTGAGATCTCTTTCTTAAAAAGAATTTCAGTGCTCCCAGAACCTTTGCCTGCTCACCCACCCAATGGCTCACTTCCACTTAAGCTTAATACTTCCATTTGCTGCCATGTCCACTCCCAGGTATCTAAATTTTCTTTATTCAAACACATCCCCCAACTGACCTGTTCCTCAATCCTGCTAAACCTAATATTCTTGCATTTATGAACATTTATTTTCAACATCCTCCCTCCGTGCTCTTCCAAACTCAGTCACCAACTAATGCAGTTTCTCAAATCTGTCACCAGTGTTGTGTTGTTACTAAACAACAACTGACTCACTTCCCAACCCCCCTAACTCCATACTTATCCCTCTCTCCAAGGCTCATGCATTTAACTTCCACACCACACCATCCATAAGCAAATCAAACAGCTATGGTAAAATCACCTACCCATCTTGCAGACCGACTTTCACCTGGAACCATTCACTCTCTTCTAACTTGTACTTGTGCCTTACACCCGTGATAAACTTTTTACTGCTTCTGGTACCTTCCACAAGGAATCTGTCATTCTTATATGCTTTCTCCAGATCCATATATGGCACATGTGAATCCTTGTGGATTTGTGTGCAGAAAAAGGACTGGTTATTGGTAATACCTGGTTTAAAAAAAAGAGATATACATAAGTATATGTATTCCTATGAGTCCATCGAAGAGACGAAGCTAGGACGCCATTTTGTGAACAATTTAAACAA
>JAUTXX010549475.1:0-10362 GCA_032273605.1 Panulirus laevicauda
GAGAGAGAGAGAGAGAGAGAGAGAGAGAGGGAGAGGCTGCCTCCCGACCACCATAACACGTGTGTTGTCATTCCTCCCTCCCTGGGATCCTCCTCTCATTCCCTGCGTGCTTCAGCCAGACACTCACGTCCCCCATACCTCATTCTCCTACTGCAGCTCAACCCTTTCCCTCCGTCACCAGCTCACCCGTCCCCACCCTTGACGTGGGGGGCTCACCCGTCCACGTCAAGCCTCACCCATCCCCCCCCCACCCGGTGTCTGTCGCACCTCAACTATCCTTGACACAGGTCACACCCCCAACCCCCTTGACACCTCGACCCCCTACCCCCTTCCCTTCGCCCTACCTGACACAAGTTCATCCGTCTCTTGACACCTCATCCATCCCCCACCACCACCTGACACCACCATCCACCCCCCTCTGTCGACACGGGGCAACTCCCATCATTATTCCCCCCTCCCTCCTCCTCCCCCCTCTTCCTTCCACCTAGTAAATCTTGCCTCCAGCAAATATGCCGAGACCTTCCTGGTCGCCGCACACGGCCCCGCGGACACCCGTCATAAGCGCAGCATACGGTCATGTATGGGACCCCGAGTGCGCTTCCATCATCCCATATCCCGTGGGAACCGTACAGGACGTCCCAGCCATCTCATTCAGCCTTCCTCCCCTACACAGCTCACACATCTCCATCCATCTTGGTATATTTTGCCTTCCGTCATTTTCCATCCTCATGCAAGGAGGCGTAGGAAGCCAGGAACCGGTTACCCGCGAGGCATGACGCTGGTGGGGAGGGTAGGTAGGTTAGGGGAGTCTCAAAGCTCATTTGAGTATCTGGCAGCACTTGTAGCCCCACAAAGGGAAGGAGGTGTACATGGGAGGGACAGAGAACAGTAGACCTGGTGATCTATGACGAGGTGATCTGCTGCAGGATAGAACCCGGATCCAAACATTCCTCATCTATCATGGATGGAAGCAGGATGGTTCATGGGATGGCTCCCTCCTACCCTCCAGCACATGAGCCATCCAGAGATACACTATAAGACAGAACGCCATCCGCGGACCACATACAGGGTCGGCCACCGAGATATAGCCGTATATTTCGTAACTATATGACAGACGGAGTCTATAGCGAAGGGGACTGAATATAGCAATACAGATAATAGCCCATGTTACACCAAGCCAATGTTCAATCCTTCCCTCCTTACCCTCACGTAAAAATAATAATACAGGAAGAAACCAAGCGAGGCTGCTTCCTCGAAGGCACACAAGAGAGTGGGAGTGTTGTACCGTGTCATGGCACATGAGAGTGGTTGAAAAAAAATATCATGGCGAGGTATAATGATGACAGGATATGTATTTCTGGTCTGGATACACTATAAGTCCAAGTATCACTCGATGATATGTATATATAACCGTATTGCCCACAGTGTCAGACGCGCTGACACAATCCTGTGTTAGTCATAACCTCAAATACAGTGGTCAAGAGACGTCATCACCTATCACTGGGGGAAGCTGTATGTGCACGGGTGACCACATCAACCAGGCATCTCGCAAGACAAGAGGTGAGGCAGGCCAGCCAGCCAGCCAGCCAGCTATCGGCCCTGCTATAGCTATTTCTAACCTCTGACCGACCGACTGGTAGTGTGTATACACACCACTTGAGGCCTCTCTAACAACCTTAGGACTACTCGTAATGTTTATGGTTGGTGTTGTCTTGGTACACACACACACACACACACACGTATCACAACGACACTTTTCCATGTGTACTTAACAACAGACACAAGCTGTTAACTAACTCAGGTGTAGTCGGCTTTTAAATGCGTCCGGATGTTGTATGTGAGTCGGGCTACGTGTGCGACGACTTCAACACAGAACCAGCAACGTGTTCTTACGACTATACATTCTGGCTATACGTGCGTCCTGTTATAGATCAAGCTGTACACTGACCTCAATACTGGGCTGGACGCACATTTCCCCCGCACTGACCCGTCTCGCACGATAACACCACTTGAACAGGAACAAAGAACATTGCGTCTAGCACTTGGGAGTAAGTGGTTATGCACATCATCAACCTCACATCTTCTGGTGTGTTACCACGAGAGACAACACTGGATTCTTGCCGCCACTGTGGGGAGCGCACGTCACACAGCTCATAGTGTGGGCAGTGGCGCAGAAGGCTGCGATACAGGGCGACCAACAGCGCCATGAACCAGCGGGCCACACTGACTGAACATGTTACCTATTGACTTTAGACTGAGATACGATACGTCCCAAGTATCTGGGATAAAGATACCCTCAAGTATCTGGGATAAAGATACCCTCAAGTATCTGGGATAAAGATATCCTCAAGTATCTGGGATAAAGATACCCTCACGTATCTGGGATAAAAATAGGACTGTCCTGCATTATCTGGGTTTAAATCAGGATCATCCTCAAGTGTTAGGGACAAAGATCTGGGATAACGATAGGATTATCCTCAAGCACCTGTCATAAATCCAGGATCATCCTCACAAATCTAGGAGACAAAGCAACGATCCTTCTCAAGTTCCCTGGGGGTAATACATGGTGGCTCTGGAGCTTAATACTTGCACGTAGCTTGTACTACCGAGCATAACTTATCTCTGCATCCTCACGTTGTGCACCTGTCCCATCCATAACGTTACATACAGGGTGTGTGAGTGTAGTGTGTGGTGTGCTGGCCCAGGTGGCAGCTGGTGTGTTCCAGTGTTAACATGAGGGACACACTTCCACGAGGATGTGTCACTCTGCTGCCACCACCCTGTGTGTGTAATAATAATAATAATAATAATAATAATAATAGCAACAACATGTACGTCTTATCATGAGACACCAGACATAATAATATTCAAGGGTGAACTCAGAGCGTGGCTGCTGGCCTTAAAGACACGAGAGAAAACCTTGAGTCAGGATAGTTAATTGCCAGTGTTGTTATGAGGAGGTGGGAGGTGGGAGGTGAGCGAGGGACGTTCCCGAGCCGTGTGCAGGAGGTGTGGGTGGGGGTGGAGGTCTGCCTGCCTGCCTCGCCAGATAGTGAGGGTAATTAACATTTTCAATATGACGAGGGTCCACACCGCCGCCTCCTCCCATCACCAACACTCCCTCTTTATCATACTTCAACCCAAGTGACGGTCACCACCTCGCCAAGTGCGGTGTAACACCTTCCCCAATATTGTCTGTGGGCATGGGGTGTTGTATATTGTATGTGGGCAAGGTATACTGTATCTTGGTACTGTATATTATATTCGGACATCTGAAAACAAAACGTACTGATTTTTTCCAAGTTTTTCCTATTAACTTTATACATTCCCCTCCCTCCACCATGCATGCACGTGTTGGTAGGGCAAAAATCAGAGTCGCTACATCCCTCAACAATTTCTCTTCCCCTAAATGCATACCAGCCAGCGATCATGGTGTAATACACTTTTTCATACACGATATCTAAACGTAATGGAATACTTTGCCTGGCTGTCCCTCACTGTAGCACCATGCACGTACACAGACACCGTCACTATCCCTCAACTGCTGAGGTAAAAACCACATGACGTGCGTGGAACCAGGTCACCACAGTTACCACCCTGTGTCTCCGTGCCACGGTGGGCGGCACCAGAGTCACTGTGGGCGGCACCAGGGCCACTGTGGGCGGCAGCGTGAGTGTTGACGCCAGGCCACCCACCACGGGGAGTTTTCCTATAAATTCTTCATGAAAAGTTGAGGTTGAGAACTTCGTGAAAGACACTGTTCCTCGCCTGGGTAAATATAGTGACCCTGCCACTCCAGACCAGCGCGCGCGCGCACACACACACACACACACACACACACACACACACACACAGACACACACACACACACACACAGGTAATTATTACATATATATGAGGCCTCACGAGTGCACAACTCCCTCCCTGTACAGCACAAATATGTAATTAGACACAAAACTGTGTAAAGGTAAGATTTAATCATGTAACAACCAGTGTGAGAAGGAGGAGTGGCATCATCCAGTAACAAGACTTGTAACACAGGATAACCCTGCTGACACAAGCCTCGCCAGGGTCACATGTTACCACATCACCGTTACTGGTAACGTGTCTGGCACAGTAACACCAGGCAGGCCGTAACATGTTACCCTGAGATACATGATCCTGACACAGGTGACCTAACCATACCTGGTGGTGACACATGTGACCCATGGTAACATATACAAGCCAGGTATAGCTGGTGGTGACACATGTAACCCATGATAACACACATATATAAGCCAGGTATAAGTAAGTGTATAATGTATCTCACCTCTGCCCAGCCAGACGACGGGGAGCACGTGACAGGAGAGGTGGGGTGCAGTTCGCTTCATGATGATTAACGTGATGATCAGCAGGTGTCTCATGTGCTCCCTCACCCACCACCACCACCACCACCACTCATCATCACTCTTCGTCAGTGTGTACTCCACGCTCGACCATCCCCTGATCTTCCCTCACTCTATCCCTTCACTATCATCTGTCTCATTTTTCACTCTCCATCTTCAGTGTTTCTTTCCACATCTTTCTCTTCTTCTTTTTTCTCTACACGCCTGCTAAACTCGTCTCCTCCCTCATCCTTTATGTGGGTAAAGATGTTCGTTCATCTTTCTCGTTTGCTCTCAGTTCCCTGGTTCTTTCCGGCTATTATCGTAACTGTATTTGACAACGTCATTCATTAACAACGTCGGATCATCTTACGAGTCGCCCTCACATACACACACACCTCCATGTCTGACCCCAGCACTGACCCTCTGACCACGTCTGGTTATCAAGCTTAAGTAATCCTTGGATGACACTTCTCCTGTAGTAGTATAACAGAGGTCAAAGGTCATTCGAGTCCATGGTACTACAGTTTCAAAGCTAAGGTCACAGAGGTAATAATATGCTGAGCAAGACACTAGGTATTGTGGTCATCACCGTCACGTGACCAGGTCATTCCAGGGTCAGAGTTCACACATGAACATAGCTCTCAAGACGGTTCATCAGCACCTTGAGCACGACGGTACGACCCTTGAGTAATACGTCACGACCATTCAAGATGATGGCACGACGCTAGAGCACGACGGTACGACCCTTGAGTATGACGTCCCATTCTTTGACGAGACCCTTAAGCGTCAGGTCGGGTGAGAATTCCCCGAGCGCTCCGTACAAAGGTTTATTCACACACGGTTGTGTACGTACTCATCTATGTACACACGGAACTGTGAGTGAGGACGGTATACAGATGTCTAAAAAGTTTTACGACAGTAAGAGGAATCTCAAGAGATAAAGGGTCCCACAAGTGTCGAACTCTCTCTCCCCAAACTGTATACAGAAGTAAGATAACAAGATATGTGTATACTGCCACGAGTGCAGGAGTCCCCTCCCCTCCCTCCCCATACAGTCAAACTGGCCACTCCATATAATCCCTCACGAACTGCCACAGCAAATACATGTAGAGGAGGTGTGTGGAGTGGGCGTGAGTGGGTGAGGTGCACGTCGTGTTTTGTGGGGCAACTGTCGCACCCCGAGGTGTGCAGGGCGGGGGACCAGCCTGACTAACGCCCACACACTCTCTCCCACACACACACACACACACACACACACACACACACACACACACACACATATACGTCAAGAGGAGCCTTCTGGAAATGGGTTAAGGTCATCAGTGGGCGTGGCCCAAGAGGGATGTGTTCCGGGACGACTCGTTTTCTTGATCTACGCAAATGACCCAACGGAGAGATCGGGGTCTCCTGCCTGGTTAGGTTTGCTGATGATACCGTAATGTTATGAGCGAGGTTAAGAGTCACGAGGATTACATCCACCCACGACAGGAACTACACAACCTCCAACGTTGGTCTGGTGCACAGGTGACGAGAGTCAGGTCGTCACACAATGAAGATGGGACAGACAACAAGATGGTCTCAATAGGACTATCCTCCAGCAAGACACTCTGCAGGAACCTGTGTGGTTTAAGGGACTTGGGAAGTAGACCTCGTGCCTCACCGGTGACCAGAGTCCCACATACGAGGACAGTAAGAGAGACGAACTGTGTATCAGCTGATATCAAAATAATGGTACAATGATGGAGGAAATATTCAGTAAGATTCTCACATCCTATAGGACCAAGACTAGAATAAGCTCAACTTTGGTCACAGCATTTACTAGTGCACGAAGAGCTAATAGAGAAAGTCGACACAAGACGGCACCAAAATTAAGAAGAGGTTAACAATAGGGAAAAGTTAGAGTTTCTAAATTTGCCCTCCATGGAGGAGAGAAGAGTAAAGGATGACTTGATCACTAGTTTTAAGTTTTTAAACCATTTGAATGAAGTCATTAGTGACCAGATGTTGGAAAGATGCGAGGAAACAATATCCAGAGGACATCACATGATAACACACTCCTACATCACGTCCACATTCACAGTATCATTATCCAACTCATCACATTCAGCCACAACTTCTTCAATAAGCTGTATGACAGGAGAGAATGTGCATATGAGATGGGGTCCCCACGAGTGTAGAACTCCCTCCCCGTACAGTACAAATAGGTAATTACCCACCCACCCACATACACACACACACACACACACACACACACACACACACACACACACACAGTTCATTAGTGAGGAGCGAAGGAAAGGGAAGTTATTTAGCAATGCGTCCATCAGAGGAGCAGCGCTGGGACACATCTCAGTACAGACGGTCAACATTACCAGGCGGGTGGG
Source organism: Panulirus laevicauda (assembly GCA_032273605.1). NCBI lineage: Eukaryota > Metazoa > Arthropoda > Malacostraca > Decapoda > Palinuridae > Panulirus > Panulirus laevicauda. The sequence goes on from JAUTXX010549475.1 coordinate 6,752, forward strand.
CGAGCGGGCGGGTGGACGGGCGGGCAGGCAGGTACATATGAACCCATTTGCCTTATCGTGAGTCACATCCATAACTCACTCCCTCCATCCCTCTATATCTCTCATTCCGTGCGCGTGCGGCTGTACAAGCTCATTTACGTGTTTATATATACCTATTTGTATGTGTGTGTGTGTGTGTGTGTGTGTGTGTGTGTGTGTGTGTGTGTGTGTGTGTGTGTATTTTTCATGGGTACAAATTCCTTGCGAAATATATATTGAGCCAAATAATGACATTGCGCTCATGACTGAGCGACACAGAGGCGAACCCCTGAGCAATACAGCTTGACCTTTGGGTATGATGACCTGGTCTTTGACCTGACCCTGTGAGGTCAGGCCAGCATACCGGAGGGTCGCAGAACGGGTTCAAAACAGATATGATTCGAGTCGTCTTCATCTGTCATGTGTGCGGGCCTGACGCTTCACATACAACATACAATGTGCAGCACCCCACACATACACACCGACCGTCATCATACATCAGCCACATTCTCTGGTACAGGCCTCCCCTGTACCCTGTCCCGGTACAGGCCTCTCCTGTACCCTGTCCCGGTAGAGGCCTCCTCTGTATCCTGTCCCGGTGCAGGCCTTCCCTGTACCCTGTCCCGGTACAGGCCTCCCCTGTACCCTATCCCGGTACAGGCCCCCCTGCACCTTGTCCCGGTACAGGCCTCCCCTGTACCTTCCTTCCCCCCCCCTCCCCTCTTACCCTCCCACTGCCCCAGGTCGGGCCTCCCCTCCCCAAGCAGGCGGCAGTGCTCGCTGCCACCTCGTCTTGTTAGCTTAGGTGTGACATGTGTTGGCAAGTGGAGCGACATGTGCTTGCTTGTACACATCCTCATTAGTTACGTGGCTCCTGCTGCCACCATCATAATATACTCAACACATACATGATGGAGCTGCCATGTGTGTGTACACTCTCGTTAGGAAGGTGTGTGTGTGTGTGCGTTCTACAGCGGATCAAACGCTTACTGATAGCGCGTGTGCGTATGTGTGTGTGTGTCTGTCTATGCCACGGGGGCTGGAAGTACCCCCCTCCAGCCGCCGTAACGCGAGGAATACCTCGAGATTCTGAGGTGGGGTGAGGCTGCGGCCGGACTAGCATTACCCCGCGGGTCACCGTCACGTCAGAACTGCTGCTGGAGGTAATAAAGTCATCCGCTGGTGGCAGCAGCTGCTCCTCTGTCTTCACACACACACACACACACACACACACACACACAAGCACAAGAGGCTGGGGGACATGTTGAAGGGCTGCGAGGCGTGGGCTGACCGAGCATTCTTGGACTGTCAGAGGGAGGAAGATCCCGTCCCCGTGACAATGGGTCACCACAGAGGATGAGGGAGGAGGGAGGGGAAGCACACGTCGAACTGCGTCCAAGTACCAACAAGTGGGGTTCCTCAGGGTACACTCCTGGGGACCACTGTTGTTTATCATCGCTCCAGATGATCCGCCTCGAGGTGATGATGTCCCAGCTTACCTCAGGAGCAGAGGACATTTAAGAATATTACAACTTGTCATTACACCCGTGTGACGATGATGTAAAAGAGGTGAATCAAACACACGTTTGTGTGTGACGAAATGGGAAACAATCCACAAGAATCAGTCGGCGTGAGGGGTTCTGCGACTGGACGTACTGCCTGACCTACATTCATATAATTACATCAGAAATGTCCCGAGGGACGGAAACCATACACCAATCAACGTACAAACTGTCTTCATAACACTACAGTCGCGGACGAAACTCCCAAAAACACGTCTAACTGAAGCCGTGCCGAATCCTCTGTGTCAACAGTTCACACACACAGGTCTCGATACAGCTTCGATCTAGCGTGTACTGAGGCTTCGAAACATCAGGCGAGTCTCAGGGTTTTTTCCCTGCACTATACATGAGAGCGAGATGCTCCGTGTAACGTCAGTGGCGTATCGGTCGACCTGAGAGAGCACCAGCATCACCAGCCTAGTGCCTCCACACGAGCAAGTACACAGGTACCGCTACAGAGCGCCAGGATGCTCAGCAGCTGAGGTGGTGCCACAACCTAGAGGGACGAGTTACTGGGAGAGGAGAGGACCCCCCGTGCGACTGCCCACGGTAAAGGATACCATACAACACATGATAACCTAGACGTCTAGAGGCACCTCGCCATCATGTTGTGTGACGCTAAAACCTTCGTTATGACACGATCATCAGACCTTCAGCCGAACGAAGTTCCCAAGTGTAAACCACCAAGGCTGGCGTCCACATAGTGCCTCAGGTACCATTACCGCAACCAGGACACCTCCCACTGAGACGAGATTCCGTATGAAATAACACACAACCCTGGTCCGTACTTCCCGTCTCTCGCGACGCTCACGCAAATGTAAATCATTTTTTTAAGAGGAATTCTTATACTCGAGAATTCTCAAAGCGAATGACCTGACCTCGGGGGGTTGAGCTAAACACTAGGTCAGTATACCCAGAGATCATATCTTCGTGTTTGACGGTCGTAGTATACCACTGTCACTAAGTATCGTATCTATCGTGCTCAAGGGTCGTATCGTCGTGTTCAAGGGTCGTACCGTCGTGTTCAAGGTATAAGGCTCCATTCAAAACGTTCCGGCCGCAATCGCCATTTCACACACGACGCTCCAGGAAATTCGTTCCACCTCCGTGTAAACCATCTGTGGACACGCCTTAACGCGAGCTCACAACCTTACCAACAGAAAATCAGCACTGCAGAAGTTCTCACTCACAACATTCGACTTAATTTAGCGATCCTTTTTGAAAATCATGAGGTAAAAATCAATATCATTTCAATACCTTTCAAAATTTCACATCTTCGCCTGAACGTACTCGTAAAAATAAGAATGAAATTCCCATCGTACCATAACCCAATTAATGATCGTCTCAAAAACAATATCGTATAATCACAGAAAACGGAATTAGAAGGGGGAGCGATAGCGTATGTTGCGTCGCACGGTAAGATGTCGCACCACACGTGTGTAGCGCCACCACACGGAGGAACACACTGCCACACACACCCCTGTATCAACCAGGTACTGAGGCCCTCCAGCCCTGCCACCCGCACGTCTTGGCACTAATTCTGGCCCCTCACACCACGCGTATGTGTGTGTGTGTGTGTGTGTGTGTGTGTGTGTGTGTGTGTGTGTGTGTGTGTGTGTGGGAAGGGAGGAAGGAGGAAGAGACGGCGAGCTAAGGTGCTGACGGACGGGGAGAGAAAGACAGACAGACAGAAGGAGGAAACAGGTGGACCAAGACAGACGGTAAAAGACAGGTGACATCTAACATACAGAACCTAAGTCAAAACGGACCCGGGCACATGGGTTCGCACCCCTGCTGCCTCTGTCGGCACACACCCAACCCAGGTGGTCATCCTCCCCTCGGGGCTGGTTGACAGAAGGGGTACCTGGCATAGGCTGGGATGTGAGTTTGTACATGTGTATATGTATATGATAACACAGACATGGTACATATACAAGGTTAAGAGACGAGTTAAAACGAGTGAATATCTCTCAGTCGCACGAAAAGAGTAATCACACACACACACACACACACACACACACACACACACAC
>JAUTXX010549486.1:0-10361 GCA_032273605.1 Panulirus laevicauda
CACGCGCCCTCGCAGCAGTCCCCGCAACGCACATCCTCGCAGCAGTCCCTGCAACAGGCATTATTGCAGCAGTACTTGCAACAAGCGTCATCGCAGCCGTCCGCGCAACACGCATTATCGCAGCAGTACCCACAACACGTCTCATCGCAGCAGTACTCGCAACAGGCATCATCGCAGCAGTACTCGCAACAGGCATCATCGCAGCAGTACTCGCAACAGGCATCATCGCAGCAGTACCCGCAACACGCATCATCGCAGCAGTACACGCAATACGCATCATCTCAGCACTACCCGCAACACACATCATCGCAGCAGTACCCGCAACACGCTACAGAGCACCAGCTCCCGGAACGACAGCTGTACTGGCAAAATGCCAAAGACCAGCTGGCAAAACGGCTCGAGGAGCGTCTCTACCAGCTGACGCAGAACCCACAGGCACAGCTGATCGTGCAGCAGCTCCTTCAGCGACACCCGCAAGCACATAGTCTCATGGACCAGACGCTGGACCATCAGGTGACTGGGAGTGGGCTAGTCCAGTTACTGCAGCAGTATTACCACCACCACCAAAAGCAACAAGAACAGCAACAGCAGCAAGAACAACAACAGCAGCAGCAAGAACAACAGCAGCAGCAGCAGAAGCAGCAAGAGCAGTACGGGGTCCCTCCGCAGTTCCATATGTCACTCCCGACCCCTAGCGGGGGCGTCCACAACAATCAGGTAGACACCTTCAACATCGTCATCACCAAGAACCTGACGGGGGGCCAGTCACAGCCATCCGTCCAGTTCCTCTCCGATGCCAAGGTGAGGATGATCCTCCCTCTCTCCCTCTCTCTCTCTGGTGGTGATCTTTACCTCCCCCTCCTCCTCCTCCTCCTCCTCCTCCTCCCTCCCAGCTCACTTGAACACATCCTCCTCACCTCCCTGCCGCTGGAGAGGGAATCTCACGCAATCTCTTCTCCTGGTTCGAGCCATATAGTGTTTATCTGCCTCTTTCCACACAGGGGAAGTGAGGCTTCACATCCATACATCAGAGGTAGGTTAAGTTTTCCTCTCATGGAGGCCTCCTTCACATTGGAAATATCGCGTCTTCTCATTATCCACAATTCTCATTACAGGATCCAGTTTTTTCCCCTTAGCTCGACCCTTATCTTCAACCTCCATTATAAGGGCTCTTAACAGCTTTCAGAAGCCTTCCATCCACACTTTATGAAGTGAGAACCTCCCAAACTCCTTTCCTGTCGATTGCTCTTATAGTTTTCAAAATTAGACATTGGCAGAGTCACATTGTTTCTCCTCGTCTAATACTCTGGACATGCCAACTTTTGCTCCCCTTACCTATATACAGTAGTATTATAAAGGCATTCCACCCGTCTTTGGACACTTCACCTTGAGCCATACATACATATTCGAACACTCAACAACATTACCATTCCTATCTTGAAATGTTCGTCTGCAATCCCAACCACTCTGGCCTCTTTGCCACACTTCATCTAACGCAGGGTTTTCACTACCTCTTCTCTTTTCACCAAATCATGACTTACTTTTCATACTTCCTCATCTCAAACACCTAACATCTGCCACCATATCATTCAGTTGCCCTGCAAATTTTTCACCCATCTCCTCTTGACTTTTCCATCTGCCTCATTGTGTGATATTCCCATTTGTTTTTTTGTTATCCTCACGCTGTTCACTTCCCTCCAATACTATTTCTTATACCCCATAAAGTTTGCCAATATTCTGTCACCCCAGCTTTCATTTTCCATGTTTGTGGGCCCAAGACACCATCATGTTGACCCCTTGCAGCTTCCTCTTGTATATCTCCCAAACACTCTCACTCCTTCCCTGCAGGAAACACTCGTATACCTCTCATTTCTTATCAACTAACGAAACAGGTATTCCCAATCGGTCCTTTTTCAACACACAACAAGCTGTTTACTATTGCCACTCATACGAGGTACCCCTGTACAGTGTCACTAGGTCTTAGTTGTTAGAATGATTTAATACAGTATATACAATTGCTATACAATTTATGTATAATGTCTACAATAGAATATAGATAGCTTTACATATACACACTATATACGTAACATGAATAGGGGGGCTGTGTATGCTCCTAGAAAGAAGAAAATTCCTTCAGAAGAAGCATCAGTATTACGTATGGGACATGTGGCTGATGTGGGGAGTAAGATGAGGTCTCCAGCAGGGGGCTGAGGAGTGGTGGTTGTGGTCCAGCGGGAAATTGGAGGTGGTGTGGTGATGAGGAGGAGGAGGTGATGGACACCTCAATTCTCAATTCGTTTTTCGTTTACAACTTGATGATCCAAAGGTCTTCAGGTGAGGGAGGATCCACAGTTTAAGTAAGTTCCATGTTCCTCCCCCGGCAGGTGGACTCCATGCTGCTCAACACTAGCATCAGCTCCGTCGCGGACATCCAGGCTCTCAAGCAGGTGGTCGAGTCGGCCGTCAACCAGGCCGTTGCTGCCAGACCCGTGGCCATCCAGGAGGCCATCGCCCAGGTGAGGTTGATCCAGGAGGCCTTGGCTCACGTGAGGTGAATCCAGGAGGCCTTGGCTCATGTGAGGTTAATCTAGGAGGCCTTGGCTCATGTGAGGTTAATCTAGGAGGCCTTGGCTCGTGTGAGGATGATCTAGGAGGCCTTGGCTCGTGTGAGGATGATCTAGGAGGCCTTAGCTCACGTGAGGTGAATCCAGGAGGCCTTGACTCATGTGAGGTTAATAAAGGAGACCTTGGCTCATGTTGGGTTGATGTAGGAGACCTTGGCTCATGTGGGGTTGATCTAGGAGGCCTTGGCTCATGTGGAGTTGATGTAGGAGGCCTTGACTCATGTAGGGTTGATCCAGGAGGCTTTGGCTCATGTGAGATTGATCTAGAAGGCCATGATTTAAGAGACCTTAGCTACTTTTTTTTTTCAATGTAATTCTTCCTCTTTTCATGATGTGGTTTGATCTAAACATACGAGAAAATTACAACATGGATCATGACGAACGTCGTGAAGTTGCCACATGTGTTGAGGATCTGTGGCTGAACCAGAGAGGGTGGGTGTTGCCCCCATGACAGGACGAGAGAGAGAGAGATACATCTCGTGAGGCTGCATGAGACATGGCCCAGACGTGTGTGTGTGTCTGTGTGTGTGTGTTATATGAGTCGTCCTCCAAAAAAAATCGTGTGAAATTTTTCTATGATCTCCTTGCGTTGAGTAAGGAACGTGTCGGTAGTAGTACATATATGTAGGTTTAGTACATCTAGTAGGTATATATGACGGTTTACCTGACGTAGTTGTTCGTCTTCCAGGTGGTGGAGAGCCCTGGGCAGGAGCCGACGGTGAATGTTGTCAACTCGACGATCCCAGACCTGAAGGAACTGGAGGTGACCATCAACAACCTCCTGGGTTCGAACGTGGTGTACGACGCCGCCCGCCACAACAACACAGCCAAGGGCCACATCCCCCACCCGGAAGGATCCGTCGTCAAGAAGCTCTTGAACAACACCATCGGCGTCGGAAACCTGAACATCAACTCGACGTCCAAGACCAACGTGGTGAACATCTTCATCATCAACATCATCGGCGGAGTGAGGAGTGGCGAGGATGTGGACCTCCCTCCTGCTCCATCAGGGCCCAACGGTGGCCTCAGCCCATCCGGTCCATCGCCTGGCTCGGGGGAACCTCCGCTGGGCTCCACGGCCGAGAATCTTGGGACGCTCGAAGTCCCCGACATAGATTCTGCAATCCTCTCTAGTCTCTTTACCTCAGGCCCGTCGCCACCGCCCACGGGAGGGTTGCCCTTGAAACCTCCCGAGGGTGTGCCTCCTCCCGTACCACCTCCACCACCTCCTCCTCCTCCTTCTGGATTTTCTACATCTGGATCGGTCCACAGTTCCTTCGCTTCCCTGCTAGGATCATCAGGTCCTCCTGCTCCTCCTCCCGCATTGTCACCATCTTCTGCTCCGTCCCAGTTCGAATCGAAAGGTCCGCCGGCTTTCCCGCCGTCGCTGCCTCCGCCACCTACTGAAGGTCTGTATGGAGGAGGACGCCCGCCCGGCTTCGCCACGGGAGCACATCCTGCCAACCCGGAGGGCATCATCCTCAACCACAACCAGGTCCTCAACCTCCTGCCGCAGTTCATCAGGGCGACCACTATCCCACCCGTAGTGCCACTGTACAACACCACTGTGCATGAAATCTTGGGTAAGAAGCCTTCGGTCCTCGGCCTTCTGCCGAACAAGGTCTTCGAGCTCGTCAAGCCTCACGTGGAGCCGTCAGACAACAGCTCCTACGGTGGTATTTTCCGTAAGGCGGACGTGGGTAACCTGACGAGTTATTTCCCCACAGGGTCACCCCCTAGAGTACTTGATGACGTGGGTTTAGGGGTAAGCAGTGCCACTCCTTCCCATGCCCATTTCCAGTACCCGCCACACACGCCCAGCATGCCACCAACTGACCCAATTCCCAGTAACCCATACCCTTTCCATAAGGACTTTACATCACAATATTCCAATGTGGGATACCCTGGTCTTCCGACGTCCTCACTCCTCTTCCCAAGCCTTGTTGCGAACCTCTCGCTCACACCTGCCCTTGGATCAGCCCGCAGTCCGAACCCTCACCCAGGCGGCCTGGTGCCTCACCAGAGCCCAATGCAGCAGTTCAACATCGTCAACGAGGACCAGACACACAGGCAGAGTGAGGGTAACCTTCTCGCGTTAACCGGCAGCAGCAACAGTAGTCCCCTTGGGGATGGAGGTTCTTCGACCGTTCGGAACTCATTTGCATTAAGAACGGGAGTGACGGAGCAACGCGAGGAGACGCCCCAGGCGGCTCCAGAGCAAGAACCAACCGGTAAACAAGGAGAGGAGGCGAAGAAGAAGAAGAAGAGCAAGAAGAAGAAGAAGTCTTCAAGCATCAGCGAGATCGCTGCGGATGCCATGGCTGCAGCGGAGTCCCGCATGGACAACCTGATGAAGGCCGTCGCCATAGGAGCCTTACCGAGCGGGATCGCCTTCGCCACGGCCCTCTGGCCGTACTGGGCGCCCTTCGTCCTGGGCAAGAGGCGTCGACGCAGCCTGAGCGACGCGGCGGAGGACACACCGAGAGCCACGATCACTCAGGACTGGCTCAGTATCCTGACGGGCATGAAGTACAAGGACGCAGGGACTAACTTCCCCACAGCTTGGGAAAAGAACAAGAAGATTCCAGTGAAGAGGCTTCACTCATCTCCCACACCTTGGTCGGCGGGGAGCAACACACACCTGGAGAGGGAGCAGTCAGGAGAGGCATCAGGTGTCCGGCAGGCACCAACAGCAGGAGACGTACCTGCGTCGGTAGCTGGTGATGCAGAAGAATCAACAACAGCAAGAGGATCACTGGTCGCCAAGGAATCGGCGACCATCACCACTGAATCAACGTCTGACGGAGAATCATCGCTCAAGGATTCAGGGTTCGTTACGGGCGCTAATCAGGAGGCGGAGAATTTTATTGAAATGATGAAGAATCCATCGCCAGAAGCGGCCACCAGACCAGAGGTGGTAAACGCGCCAGCGACGGACGCAACCAGGAGTACATCGGAAGCGCCCAGAGAGACGGAGGCTATAATCTCCAACCCAGAGGCATCCTCCAAGTCTCCAGGTATCAAGGTCGTGAAGGCCGAGGAGGTCATAAGAACCACAGAGAAAGCCACGACAGTCAAACGGTCGACTACCACCAGTGCAGCCGTGACGACCACAACCAACAACAAGTTAGACGACTCCATCGCCCAAGTGATGTCGTCACTGATCTCGGATAACGACGAACCCAACGCCATCCAGCGGCAGCCCGCGGACACCGTGAGGGAGTCGTCGAGTACGACCACGGAGGAAAACAAGAATAAAGACGGTCCGGCAGACGTGGCCCTCGTGACCAACTTCCTGTACTCGGCTCTGAACGGGTGGAAGGATGGGGAAGGTCCTTTTAACCCAGACAGGACCCCCGTCGGGCCGAAGGAGGACCTGCCTCCCGCCGTCACCGACATCATCGACCTTCAGCTCAGTACGGACGATGCAGGGCAGGTCCTCAACGTGACGAACAGTCCGATATTCTTCATCAATGCGGTTCCTGCCGTCATCAACAAGATCACCGGCACGACGCTACCACCGTCAGGTGGGTCCTCTCGGCCTCCTTCCTCCTCCTCCGCCACCACCACCATCACCGCCCTCCTCCTCCACCACCAGCAGCAGCAGCAGACCGACCGGCCGACACCCGCGGCTGACACGACCTCAGGAACGTCTTCGGTCGCGTCTTCGTCGTCGGCGGCGTCGTTCCTCACCCGATTCCCCAACAGGAGGAGAACAACGACAACATCGACCTCCAGACCGTCTCTGTTCGTCGCCAACCAGCCGGTGACCCACACAGAGGTCGAGGCTGACCCAGACGAGGTCACCCTGCAGACCACACCGACACTCCAGTCCCCGGACGATGTCCAGGTCCCCGTCCAGCCACAAGACTGGGTCACCAGACGGTCCACGACATTGAGACCTTATCCTGTGGGGACGACGACCCCTGCCAGCACGACACGACCGACCACAACGACAACGACGACGTCCTCCACAACCACCACGACGCCCCGTCAAAGGGTAGCCACCACCACCCCTACCACTACCTCTACTACAACACCCACAACCACATCTACGACTACAACACCTACAACCACTACACCCACAACCACTACACCCACAACCACTACCAGTACTACTACCACTACTACTACAACCACAACTACCACAACTCCACCCACAACCACTACAACCACGACCCAAGCCCCGGGCATCTTGAACGCCATCTCATCCGCCATCGGCACTTCGAACGACCAGCTGCAGAACGCGATAGGCTTCGTGGGGTCCGTGGCGGTGTACGGAGCCGCCGCCCTCCTGCCGATCTGGCTGCCCATCGTCCTGGGCAAGAGACGAAGGAGACGCGATCTGCAGGAAGGAGAAGACGAGGACGAGGACGACCTTCAGAAGGTCCTCGAGGCTGTGAGGATGATCTACAGCCCTCCTCCAATAGTCCAAGAACCACTACGAAGTGGGATGAAATCTCCAGACAGATCCAGAAAGAAGTTTGAATTTCCCGCCACAAGTTCGAAAGAAAACGGTAGTAACGGCTTTACAAAGATTTTGAAGTCACACACTCGTTATCTAAAGGAGCTGCAGAACTGGATACAAAACCAATAATGGAATATATAATATATGAAGTGTGGTCCGAGTTGTGTGTGTATGTGAATGTTGACAACTGACTGTAAGAGTTTGAATTATGTGTCTTTTATATGTACGCCTTAAACTACATATCAACTTACAGGCACATATTCTGTTACGGTATGTTAGTAATTTATTGTTATTTTAAGTACGTATGTTTAATATTCATTTTCATGTTCTTGTATTTATTTGTATTTAAACTAAACGACAGTGATATATATTAGCATGATCAGTCTTCACAAAATAAGCCGATCTAGATATTTTTTTAGGAAGTCTGCAATGAGGAAACAATGCGCTCTGATCGTAATATCAGACGTAGAATTAGCTTTGAAATATTGTCCCTTAATTCTGTAATTCCTATTTAGATCCTGCACATGTGTGACCCAATTCTGATTGCTTGCAGAGATTAGAAACGACCTATATTCTACAATATCTTGCGTTTTCTTTTTTTTCTAAATCTTTTTCATTGCAATATCATATGAAATGTAGCAAATGGTATTATTGTATAGTATTAGAATATTTATATCATATAAAGAAATGCAATAGACAGCTATTTAAATGCAAACTCTGCTAGTAATGATAACAATACTCACATACTGTAATTTTGAAAAATACTATTCAAATTATTTTTTCTCTATTGTACCATATTATAGCCATGTACGTCTTGAAGGCGTGTGTGGCGAAAGAATTACTTTCAATAACTGAACCTATCGTTCATGTCTGCCCAAGTGGAGATTATAACATGGCGTTGATGGTCTTCATAATTCTTGGCAGTCGACAGACATAAGACCCAGACAATCTTCATATTTTTTTCCTTACAACTTGACTAATTGATGATGATGGAACATCCATTGGGCCCCCTAGAACCTAATATGGTCTCCGTAATCTTCTTTCCGAAGTGCCTCTTAGATTCGCTGTATTCTTAAGTTACCCCTCCCTAAATCTTCTACACACACACACACACACACACACACACACACACACACACCCTTACTTCCCAAACCCTTAAAACCGCGTTCCTCTAGTCGACAAAAATATTCTTATCTCTAAGACACACTTCTCCATACGTGATCTTTGTACAATGATTTCTTTTATCCTGTACAGTGTAACATTTCCCTGACCAGTGTTACATTAAATATTTATATCAATTTTACTTATTTTGAGATTTTCTCCTTTGCTTTTAAAAGAGTTATTGGTATGAGGCTCCGTGATGTATATTGAGTCACATATTGCAGGGTTAGGTTAGGAAAATATATGTTTGATAACCATAGTGTACAACCATTCTTGAAAGTCTCATAACATATGGAAGAATAAAATCTTGGGATAATCCCAAGTATAATAACGACATTATTTAAATAAATGATAAATTAGATAAATAACTGGTTATTGGGTTTTAGACAGCCATTCGGCTGAGTGATCATTACGACACTTGCGTATTGCATAATGACACTAGCCACTCCACTGGTGTATGATCGTGACCGTCTCTATGTGTATTCCCACATAAGTGACATTGAAACCAGGACAAGTCCCTCCACGGGTGTGATGTGTGGCCAGGGAAGCACCAGACCCATTAGATGTTAGTGATTGAGAGGCGGAAGACCCGGGGTCTGGTCAGATCTCTGGCTACAGTTTTACAGGGGTAGCGAACGAGAGGAATTCTCCTCCCACAGGAGTGGCCCTAGGTGTACACGTTAATGCTAAGTATATATTCAAAAACCCGCGGCAGAAGGGTGATGGAGACGACAAAGCACGTTTTTATCGATCTCAAAATCACTTTTGGGTGTACAAGGACGAGAATATGGCCAAGAATGTATTTACCAAATGTTCAGTCTTAGTCTATCATCACCAGTGTGGTTTCTATCGTAATAAAACAATAAAATCCACGAAGTTAATGATAGAAAACAAAAGAGATGGGGGTTGCACCATCGTAAACCACATCGTTCGCATATGTACGGTTACAAACAGGTGATTACACTATCTTTTAGTGCGTCCTTATACATAACATGATTCACAAATAATTAGGAAAACTGCGCACTCACTTGGTAACATTAATATTTATCCCAAAGAACCCTGCGAAGCTTTGAGATTCGAATCAATTTCGAACTGGGTGTGAAAATTCGATCTGAATCTATATTATTACCAATACCTTTCACAATAGCTTACTACATAATGTCGCGTGAGACGATTATGAAGCTCTCTTGACCAAAAAAATACAATTATAAGTTCTTGCTAATATTCTTTTATCGGATAAACTCGCGACATGGTTATTGATAAAGTCTCATAAACACAGATAACCAATTTACCGAAAACTCTGTCTCGTCTCTGGCAATATATGGCATCTCAGAGTCGTTCCAACGGCAGTGCTGCTCACCACAGTATAAACAAACAGACACCCGTGAACAAGTGGACAAGGTCACACGTTCGTAGTCTCCCTCGCTGTGGTCAATCGCACATCATTGTGAACACAGGACAAGGTGAGAGCCATGAACTATTTTTCGTTGAAATGGATTATTGACTTTGATAAGTGCTCTTATGCTTCGTTTTTCCTACAATGCTTTTTTGATGTTTAATAGTCTACTTAAACAGAGAAACCATCTCGGTTTTGCTATGAGGCTTCTTAAATGTTCTATAAGCTACATAGATATAGAAACCATTTTCTGTGTGATTTAGAGTATAATTCAGTCTTCATAAGCGTTATATGCACAATCACTTTGGTTCATTTTACAAGATAAATCGAATATTTAGGGATGAATGGATTCAAATAGAAAATATCTGTGATTTCCAGGGCGTCTTCTGATATATTTTATGTGTAATCATTACGCACATTTATCGTTATTATTTAAGTGATTGATGAAAAGATTGGAAACCATTGGCAACTTAATTGCCAATGAAGACCTTTCTTCTTTTATTCAATACGATCCACCGCTTTCCTTTTTTCATTACAAATTCAATTTTACGTTTTCGTTACAATGAACGGAACAGTCCAGCGTTAACAGTGAAAGCACTGTACAGTTAGTGATCATTTTAGGTCATTTGCAACAAGCGAACAAGCCATTGGGGCCAGTCTGTTATAAGCTCCCACTTTCTATGGTATGTTGTGGGCAGCCACCGACCATGTT
>JAUTXX010549508.1:0-10359 GCA_032273605.1 Panulirus laevicauda
AAGAAACTGTTAGCAATTTCTTAAACGTTTACGAAATCTTTTCTCTTGAAGTTTTTTGTCGAATAAATACAGAAGTCTACATTAAGGGAAGATGTGACGTCAGTGATTATGATAATGAGGCCTCTAATATGGCTCGATCAACTTGTCGTTAAGCATAATTTGTGAGAGAAGACCTTAACCCCAGCAAGAAAAAATAATGTTTATCTGGGGAAAGTTTCATTGCTATCCTCCTCCAATTTCCATATCAGACAGATCATAATTGGTTGCATGAACCTAATTCTTGGTCGTTTGATGATAGTTTTTGTTTATCCAAGTGGTAATAGGATAAACCTATAATCTCCGTCCCAGCTGAGTGTCATGTCTCCATGTCTTCCTACAATCTTAATATCATCTCTCCATCAGTGTAGATTTAAGGTGAGAATTACTGTCCTCCAGCAGGTAACCTGGTCATGGGTCATCAAGTCTTCTGTCCTGTGTATACTCGTGACCCCTCGGGGTAGTCTCGTAACTCTGGGCTTAGACTTTTGACCCCATGGTTCTGACTGGTGGTCCTCTGGCCCTGACTTATGACCTTGATCCAGCTTTGTTACCTGTGTTCCTGGTTTGTGACCCCAGGCGAGATTTGTGACCTCAGAACAAGACTAGTAGCTCCTCTCTCTGTCTTGTGATCCTGGCTGTGACTTGTGACCTCTGACCCTGATTGTGATCCCAGGTCCACACAGGTAACGCCAGGCTCACCACCATCCCGTGTCTTCCGGTTCAAATCGATGTGCCGTCACGTTAAAGTGACTTATTATCGTTAATCAAAATTCGTGCTTGATAGCTTACATTTATGACGATTACTTCAGGTTCTTGTTACTTGGCCGACGCTCGTGTTGGGTTGATACATATAAAAGCAAAATAACGTTCTTCAAGGATGTACATGAATGTAAATAATGTATCATAATGTCCACATTTAACAAAACTTTTGTTCGGCTCAAGATAATACTTTATTCTGATACATGACTAAATATTATCTCTAAGGAAATACTTTAGGATTCCCTGCCAGTCTAACCCTGGAGATAAGGTAGTGTTTCACGATCTCGCTGGACCTGTGGTAGATTAGTCGACCAAACTTGGCCAGCCACAGGTGTATCTGTCAACTAATAATACATAGCCATTTTAGCTCATAGACTACACGCAAGGGAAAGAAAGAGTATATTGCCTGGCTGACACCAGTTTTATATAGTGGCCACTACATGGTACAGGGATGCAATGTTGTCCAGCTACTTTCTTCCCCTAAAAGAATCGTAGATAAATAACCAACGACAGAAACATGATGATATTTTTGAAATAGAAATCCTACGTTTCTTCCCCTGCGGCACCGGTATTACGTGAACAATAAAAAGAGACGAGTCTTGGGTTGGGTCACCAGCTGTCCCACTCATCTTTGGTGAATGAATCTGACCAACATCAGTTTTATTTCCTGGAAAACTTGGAAAATGTTTAGCTGCAAAAGCTGAATTTATCCCTGGGGATAGGGGACAAAGAATGCTTCCTACGTATTCCCTGCGAGTCATACAAGGCGACTAAAAGGGGAGAGAGCGGGGGGCTGAAAATCCTCCCCTCTCGATTTTTTTTTCTTTTTTGCAAAGAAGGAGCAGTGAAGGCGGCCAAGTGGCGATATTCCCTCTAAGGCTCAGTCCTCTGTTCTTAACGCTACCTCGCTTACGTGGTAAATGGCGAATATGTAAAAGTCCTGCTTCCATTGCCTAGTGTAAGATAGAGAATGTTGTAGTGTTTTCAGTGCACAGTAATGCTGGCTGCATTGTGCACAGTGGCACAAGATTGGTTTGGTGGGCTGGTATCGCATACGGCCGACATTTTGAGTAAATGTGGATGCAATGCTGGAATGTTTATTTTCGTCTGAAAACGATAAAAACCGGGAAAATCAATCTCTACAGTAAATTCAGAAAATTAAAAGAAATGTCGTACATTTTTTAATAATCTGATGTATCAGCGTAGGAAAGTATACATATGATTTGGAATATGTTGATTCAAAGTAAATATAGTAATTTCAAGGCAGAAAAATAAGTGAAACTCAATGTTCAATACAGTATTATTAACAGTGCTAAAACAGACAAGATGGCATTCTACACTCATGTGTATCTTCATTGGTAACTTAGGGAATATTATATACATCATTACTTGGATAAGTTGGTGTCTCACTCACGCTATATAAACAGTGTCACATATAATCATATAATCTCTCATACACCAACATAAGCACTACTACTAAACTAAGACATGTAAAGCCTATGACCACTGAACTACAACATACAACCCCAGAGGAAACTCCACAACCAACATTTCTCTTAACGAACCAAAAGTCAGCGAACTTTCCAGCGTACATTTTATAAACACATAAAGTCTGTTGATACTCCAACAGATCTCTCACTAATATAGCGATAGGTCTACGGACTAAACAATGCATATTTTACTAACATAAAGAAAATGTGTTGTCTTATGAACCACTACTGTGAGCAGTGCAAAGGGCCACAACTAAATGAAGATAAACAAAGGGTAAAAGTGGATATGAAAACATCATCGCCAGAACTGGATGATCAAGAACTAATACCGAGAGAGTATGAACGATTGACTACGACGATATGAACGTTAACATCTGGGAGAAAGAGTATCTTATGTACAACTTTCTTAGACAACAGACCTTCATTATTCAATTTGGTTTGGAAAACGATCGTTTACTACGCATTGGCACATATGTTCCTCTACTGCTTTGATACTAAGACTAGTCCAGGCGGCCTCCATATCGTTGTTACTGACGATATCGTCCAAGATTTGTCCGTCAAGAGCAATGCGAAAATCATAGGAATTTGCAAGTCTATAATCTGGTGTTTTTTGCGACTTTCATGTTAACCAGAATGACTCGCAGTAATGAAAGTTAGCTTAAAAACAATTTCCTATAAATCACTTAAACAAAACTTTTCCTTAAGTTTAGCATCAACGAGACTATCGTTTGTAGGTATCACTAAATCTCATATGTTCTCCTCACGAACAGGTTTTTCATGTATTTGTGTCAGGACAATATCAAGCAAATATCGGCAGAGTTAGCGTCCAGAACTACTGCAGAGGGATTCCTCCCACTCAGATACCGGGATGTTAAAATCTTGTATGATCGAATCTTGTTCCTCACAGATTTCTGCTAGCTTGATCTATGCCTTTCGTCTATCTATGAATGTCTCTGTAACGAGCCTATTAACTAGACCTATTATCATTTTCCTGTGAAACTTATCTTGAATTTCTACGAAGTCGATTTTATCAACAGCAACGACATCATTCATCACAGGAGGAAGATGGGCTTTAACAAAGAGCAAGACACCGCCGCTTGCTTTATTCCTGCTGTATCTGCCAAATACAGTTTACCCAGGAACTGCGTAATCCCTATCCTTGATATCAACCAAGATCCAGATATATCAACTGTATCATAATTGTCTTGCAGTGCAGTTGTCTCTAAGGTGATAAACCTGGAATGTTGGTCTTTTATGATGAACATATCATGTTTTGTATCGTGATGAAGTTTTTCTATGATGAACATGAGGTGGTTTTCTATGGTGATGGGATGTTGTTCTATGATAATGAACATGGGATGTTGTTGTGTGGTGATGAGACTGGGATATTGTTGTGTGGTGATGAACCAGTGTAACATGATATATAACCATCTCAAACCTTCCTGTTCTTTCCTGACGCATTAGCGAGGCACGTGCGAACTGCTTACTTAGCGATGAAATATATCATGAGGTGACTGAGGAGATGAGGGGTTATGTTGAAGGCTTTAGTCTTATGATAAGATTGAAGGAATTTCTGTTGGGTCTTAAAAATGGTTTAATGGTTTACATCTTAGGGGAACACGAGTGTGAATGTAAAGTACGTTTCGATAATGTTAGGATACTTTCTCGAGGCTTCGAACGGCCCGAAACACACATCGAGACTGGAAGTTCGTATATAGTGTACCTTAGTCACGACGTAGCGAGGGCACTGGCATTCAGTTCCAGGTCAAATAACTACTTTTCATTCATAACAAACTGAAATGAATTCTTAAACTCTAAGAATGATAAGCTCTTTTACAGCGATGGTTCCCTTCTAGAAAGACGCCTGGGGCGATGACCTGATGCTAACTACTGCAGCGTGTGACATGAAGCAAGGTGTTGTGGTGTAATATGGTGCAAGACGCTGGTGTGTGATGTTACGAGATAATGTTTTGTCACGATGAAAGGGGCATGATCAACATTCTAAAGACTGCCACCTAGAAGATAGGTGTGTTGTATAGGTACCTTAATTAATTAAGTTTCACCCAAGCATTAAGTACTGCTTACAAAGCTTAGGTGGCTTCTCCTCCACCTCTGTAATTAACAAAATAAAAGCCTCTTGTGTCATTAATTCTCTGGCATAACTTATCAACCATCTCCATCCGAATGCCGCAGTGTTGCTACCGTCTCACTTTTCTAAGAGTTTTATTTTGGCCATTGTTCTCGTGAGCTTCTACTTGTGCCTCTGCTCCTAAGGCTTAGACGTGAGGCACGCGGCTGGCTGCTGCTTCCCTTAAATTCTGTGAGGAGGCCGACCACTTAAGATTTGACCGTAATGATAACTTTTTCTTCTCTCGCACAGCTAAGCTTTGGAATTTTCTTCCTCCTTATCCCATTCCTTCTTCGTATAACCTTTCTATCTTTAAGGGCTGGGTCTACGAGCTACGAACACTGAATATGGATGGCAAGAGATGGGTGATCATTGGTGCTTATGCACCTGGCCTCAAGAAGAAAGATCTTGAGAGGCAAGTGTTCTAGGAGCAGCTGAGTGAGTGTGTCAGCAGTTTTGGGGCACGAGACCAGGTATTAGTGATGGGTGATTTAAATGCGAAGGTGAGTAATACGGAGGTTAAGGGTATGATTGGTTTGCATGAGGTATTCAGTGTTATGGATGGAGATGGTGAAGAGCTTGTGGACCTGTGTGCTAAAAAGAAACTGGTGATTGGGAATACCCGGTTTAAAGAGGGACATATGCAAGTTTACCTATATCAGTAAGATAAACAGTCATAGGCGTAGTTGAATTATGTATTAGTTGATATGCTTATAAAGGAAGAATTATGGATGTAAATGTGTTGAAATGGGCAGCTGGTGGGATATCGCATCACTATCTTCTGAAGCCGTTGGCGAAGATTTTCGAAAAAGACGAAATAATATCAGGGAGAAGAGAGTAGTGAGAGAAAGTGAGCTTGGAAAGGAGGCTCGTGTGAAGAAACACCAGCAGAGATTTAGTGTATAATGGCAATAGGTAAGAGCTAATGAAGTGAGGGGATTGCATGAGTAGTGGAAGGTATTTAGGGAAGTAGTAACTGCATGTGCAAGAGATGCATGTTGCATGATAAAGGTGGGAGGTGGGCAGATTAGAAAAGGATAGTGAGTATGGGATGAAGAAGTAACATTACTAATGAGAGAGAAAGGATCGGAGTTTGTGAGGTACTTATTTGGAGATGTATAAGAGAAAGCGGCAGGTCAAGAGTAAGTTGCAGGGGTTGAGAAAGAGGGCAAAGGAGAGTTGGAGTGGGAGAGTATCACTGAACTTTAAGGAAAATAAAAAGGTGTTTTGGAAGAAAGTAAATAACGTGCGAAAGACAAAAGAACAAATGGGAACATCGGTAAAGGGACCAAGGGAGGAAGTGATAATGTAGTGATGAAGTGATGTAGTGATGAAGTGAGAAGGAGATGGAGTGAGTATCTTGAAGGTTTGTTGAATGTGTGTGAGGACTAAGTGGGAGATGTAGGGAGTCTTTTTTTTGGGTGGTGTGTAAAGTAAGAGAGTCATGGAGAGTGGTTTGGCTAAAAGGGAAATAGGGGTGAAAGCCTTACGGAAGATGAAATGCGAAGAGGCGCCAGGAGTGGATAGTACTTCGGTTGATTTAATTAAGAAAGTGGTTGACTGTGTTGTTGATTGGTTGGTAAGGATATCATTTTATGTATGGATGACAGTGAAGTGCCTAAGGATTGGCGAGATACACATATAGTGCCATTTTTTAAACGTAAAGGGAGTAAAGATGAGTGTTCAATCTACAGATGCATAAATTTGTTGAGTATATTTGTTAAGTTGTATGGGAGGGTATTGACTGAGATATTGAAGGCATGTACAGAGCATCAGATTGGGTTGGAGCAGTGTGGTGGGAGAAGTGGCTGAGGATGTGTGGATAAGGTGTTTACTTTGAAGAATGTGTGTGATAAATACTTAGGAAAACATATGGATTTGTATATGACATTCATGCGAGTTGGTTTGATCGGAGTAAATGATGAAAAGCTAAGACAGAAAGCAGAAGAGGGTGTATTGAAATGGTTTGGACATATGGAGAGAATGAGTGAGGAAAAGTTTACAAGGATGATATATGTGTCAAAACTGGAGGGAATAAAGAACCGGTAGACCAGACTGAATAAGGAAGAATGGTGTGAAAAAGATTTTAAGGGATCGGGGCTTGAATATGCAGGAGGGTGAGAGGCGTGCACGAGATTGAATGAATTAGATCGATGTGGTATACTGGTGTCAACGTGCCGTCTATAGACGGATCTTTGAGTACATAAAATGTCTGGGATAAACCATGATCTGTGGGTCCTGGTTGTGTATAGGGATCTGTGCTTTCGATGTATTAAAATGACAGCTCGTGTATGGATGTGAGCGGATGTGGCCTTCCTTCGTCTGCTTCTTGTCACTAACTCGCTGACGCAGGGGACGGCAATCTGATATGAGAGAGGAGATGAGAACGTATATGTTAAATTTTTCCTTTCATCATGTATTTGTACTGTTTGCTGTGGGGTGTGGGGACGTCGAGAATTGGTGAGGGAGAGCAAGGATTGATATATGCATGTGTATATATGTGTATGTATCAGCGTGTATAAATGTATGCATATATGTGTATATAGGTATATGTACATACATGTATACGGGTATATGTGTATATAGGTATATGTACATACATGTATACGGGTATATGTGTATATGTTAGGGTGGATCGTTTTTGCACTTTTTATATTCATACGAAGGTAGTGCGGAAAAGTTGTGGATCTATAAGAAAAAATTCTGCGCAAAATATGGGTTCTCTGCGACAACACCTTTAGTATTTATCCCAATTGAAGTAGTTTCCCGTTAGATGGTTATAGTACACGTGTTTGAATTCAAGCACAGAACATTATTTCCTCGTACAAACTAGCCAATTATGTGCTTATCGTTGTCATGCCTCCCTCATGTTGATCACGTGATAAGTGCGTGATAGCTCGGATTTCATTGGTCCAACCAGCAGAGGGAGAGCTCATCTCTCAGTCACATTTGAGTGTTCTTAGAGGAATGCTGTCATATGTTTATTTTCATTAGTGTTGTAATGGCAACCAGCAGCACTGGGTAACCAACTAAGTGCCCTATATTTGGTCAACCAGAACAACTGAAACAATCTGTTTTAACAACCTATGAAGATTTGATGAAAGCCTGCTAGATGGAGCAAAATAAATTATCATTCTCTACTTCAAAGGAACCAGCATGTTCAGGTATTTGTGACGTATTTATTAACTTCCTTATGGAAGTATGGCAGTCAGCATCAGTTTTCAGAGTATATAAAAAAGTATTAAAGATATGATCAATAATCATCACACAAAATATAAGAGACTTTTATATAACTATATTGACAGATAACATACTGCCTCGTATCAAGTGAAGTTTAATGAATTTCAGAGCCATACAAAAGCGTTTTTTTGATATTGCTGCTTGTAAATGTCCAGATTTGTGTTCTTGTAATTGTCCAGCTATAAAGTCCCTGGAAATGATAATTGGAGGTGTAGATCGTCAAGAAAGCTTGATGATTAAAAAAAGGTCTGAACGCTAAATTGAGGATAAACATAAACAAGATATTGAATAATGCTATTCACCTTCATCTCTTGTAGTTCTTCCTTCATCTTCAGAATCAGAGACAAACTCTTATGAACCATCAGACTATGACACAGAGTTACCTTCTAGTGCCAAGAAAGATTTCAATAAAAAGAAATTGACTTCTAATCTCTCAGTTGCAGCACGCGCTTGTGACAGAACCGGGGTATCAGACAAGCTGCAACTATTTCCAGTTCACTACTTCAGGATGCAGGTGGAATGGATGAAAGCAATACCAGTTTAGTTATTGACAGAAACAAAATTCACCGTGAAAGTCAAAAAGCACGCAGTGAAAGTTAACAGTGCAGTGCGGTGGACATTTACTCTGATGGGTGCAAGGATATAACTGTGGTCAGAGAACAAAACGATGAAAATATTCAAAAAGGTTGTAAGTAAGGTGCATATTTGTCTTCTACAAGAGCCAGGATCAAAATTCGTGACCCGTGTTTCTCTGAATTCCGGTAATGACGGTGATGTTGCAAAAAATGCCAGGTTTTCTTATCTCATCAGATGTTGATCTAACATGTTTGAGAACAATTGGGTGCGATGCACTGGCGTAAATACAGGTCCTAAAGATGGAGTAACAGCACATCTTGAACAAAATAATGGCAAACCATTGCAAAGGTTATTTTGCCAGCTTCATGTTAATGAATTGTCTTTAAGCATCTGATCGCAAACATGGATGGTAAAACATGTGGACCAGTTGGATTTACAGAAGTTGACAAACAGTTACCAGACTGTGAGAAAATTCCTGTTGATGTAAATTTCAAGATTATAGAGTTAGAAGATATTGAAGTAGACTGATGAACTGAGTACCGATCAAAAATACTTATTTGATATTTATGAAGCAATCTCTGAACGTACAGTGGATGATGCACTATCACATAGTAATCCAGGGATAATATCTCATTCACGGTGGGTGTCAACAGCAAATCAAGTTTTACTTCTCTATGTTACAACATCTGAGCCTTCAAATACTTTGCCAATATTAGTTGAATCTATAAAAGTTTATGCAGATATGGGGTTCAAGATAAAGTGCAAACTCTCCAAATATGGTGTTCAACATTTGCACGAAACCATTGTCTGTACTCGTCTTTTCTCCAACAAAATCAAGCAAATTGTGAACCTTGTTATTCAGAGTAATGCATTCTTCGAGCACCCTGAGAACATTCTCATCAGCAGGATTCATGATGAGAGAAACTTTGTTTGTGAGCTAAGATGGAGGAGACTATTGCGGGCAAGAAAAGAAAAGAGAAGCAGTGTCAGACCTTGTAATGTTCCTGTTATTGATATCAATGCAAAGTAATATTATGAGATGATTGACTGGCACAATATTGCTGTCACAGAGCCACCTTTAACTATGGACATCGAAGATGACACAATCTGGACCATCATCAAGAGTGACAATCCCTCTGATAGTGATGATTTCAATATTCCACGCCACACACGCCATATAACATCGTTTATGGAAGCATCAAGTGTGGGGCCCAAAAATTTGTGATGGGTACATAAGAACAACCAACCAAAGTAGAAAAGCTCTGCCAAAATTTACTCAGAAAAGTATTCATGACTTGAAAAAGCTCAGCTGCTTATATGGTTGTTTGGTTGGGAAGGAGTTTGTGTGGAACTCACAATAAGCCACTTGGGTCCACGTCGTGAGTTCTGGGTTATTTCTGAAATGTTATACTTCCTTTTCTGAAGTACAATACTTCACCAATAAGTGAAGAGCTGCATGCAATAGACTATTTGTATCTTAAAGGAAAACCACACAGTAAGCTTCATATTTCATTTCATATTGTCATTGAAATGACATATAAGATAAAATGGCATTTGTTTACGTACCCAATATTCATGTAATGAAGAATGAGTTCATTCTTACTAATGCTGTTCATATACGTCATCTACATTCAAGACATTAATATTATGGCACATATGGCTGAAAAATATTGTAATTACATTTTTACCAATTTCTTTTTATAATAGTTAGCATTCTTAGTAAAAATGCTGTATCTTAAATTTCCTGTAGGGGCGGATGTTCAATTACTTCTGGATTACAGAAGTACTTTATTTGTGTATATTCATATAAAAACAACTCCATTCCACATAAGAATAAACATATTTTCAGCTTTAGGTTTTTCCTATAAATGCGCGTCTTTAATACCGAAATTTATCAATTTTTCAGCCCTTGCGGGAAGGTAAAGATAGCGCAGAAAACCCATATTTTTTGACAGACATTTTCTCATAGATCCACAGCTTAACCGCACTACTTACATATGAACATCGAGAAAGTGTAAAAAGGATCCATGGTAATATACATATATGTGTATGTGAGTGGAAGTGTCTTTCTTCGTATGTGTCATGGCGCTTCTGTGCTAACACGAGAAACGGGTATGAAGTATATAT
>JAUTXX010549519.1:0-10359 GCA_032273605.1 Panulirus laevicauda
AGTGCTTATGGGACTTAAAGATATCGGGGTTATGAGGAAGATACAGTGGGGTGGCTTATGATATCAAGTTATGGGGAAGATGTAATGACATAAACATCAAGGTTATTGGGAGGAAGTAGTCAAATGGGTTTTTTTTTTTTTTTTTTTTAAATACTACTAGCAGTATTGAGTATAAGCTAGAAAGAAGTAAAGAAATATGAAGAAGCTCAGGCTAAGGAAATATAGTAGACATAAGAGATTCAAGCTGAGGTATGGTTAAGTTTATTAAAGTTTATGCTGAGATGAGAGTGGGATAGTGGCAATTGGCTCAATCTTTGAATGAGTTCAGACTAGAGAAAAATTCAAGCCAGAGAGAATGAAAAGGAGAGTGGGGGAGTAGTGAGAGTCTTAAATATGGCTGAGAGTAGTGGGTTAGAAATGATCTAGTTAACGAGAATAAATATTCAGTGTCTCAGTCTTGAATGTGGGACAACTAGTAATAAGATTGGAATGAGGGGGCTGAAGATGACTTGAGAATTAGTAAGGAAGGAGTAAAAGGCTAAATCTCGGATGGGATCAGGCTTGAGCTGGGGTTAGGGGTAGGAGAATAATGAAAGATTAAAGTTAGGATAAGAGTAAGGGATATACAAAATGTTAAAGCTGGAGTGAGGGAAAGGAGTGGTTCAAAGCTTAAGTTAGGAACAAGAGTACGGGAGGAGTGAAAGGTTTTCACTGGGGTGAAGGTTGGGAAGAGGAAAAGTTACTAGGTGGAATACCTACCTACAAACACCAAGCTTCTCTCATGATGACAGGAGTAGCATGTAGAGCTCAATTTGACTTGCTTGTTGGATGATGCTATTTCTTTTGATTGCCTTCACTATATTTTTTTTTGTATTGCTTATTGTACAATGTTATTATTCTTGGTGGCTACTCCTTTGGCATAGCTGTCTATTCTTGGTTCATCTGGTATTCTTCAAACATGAGTCTGTTCTAATTTTGAATGTTTCTCTAACCATTCCATGTATGTTTCCAAGGTCTCTTCGTATTATATCGTTTGTGCATTCCAGCTTCCCTGCTGGAGATCCATACATGTTTGTGTGGTATCTTTTCAGAGCATTCCTTGGTGTTTTGTCTAATCTAATGATATTTTCAGTTTAAAACAATGCTCTTTATGCCTCCATATTGCTACCAAGTATATGTCATTATATATCTCTCCCTCTTTGTCATTCTACACTACCAAGTTCAAGTGCTTTCTATTATTCACAGTAGTGCATTTGTTCTAGTCCATCTGTTTTACAAGCAAAGTTTTTCTCTATTCTCTCAAATTTGTCTACTTCCATCAGCTTGACTGGTGACCATATAACACAGCAGCATTCAGTTTTACTTCTAATGAACAGTGTATTAAACATTTTCATCATTGCTAAATATCATATCACTCATTATTTGGCTGGAAAGGATCATCTCCTTAAGTTCAAGTTTTTCATTTCTGTTTGTATGTGCAGGGACCATGTATGCAGGTGCAGAAATATTGTGCAAGTATTAAAAGTGTGAAAGCTTACCTGAGATAAGAATATTGTTGTGAGAGGTTTAAGGTATATGGAAGGTGAGAGTAAACTGTGAGAGGTCCAAGCTTTTGCATAGCCTAAGCTGAAAAGAGCTTCAAGTCAGGGTAAGGAAGTAATGAGCTCTAGTTGGGGTAAGTAGGTAAGGTTTAAGTGGAAGTGGGGTTTGGGATTTATCAGTCTCTTTAAGTCTCATACTGGGTTAAGATTATGAAAGTAGAAAGAATTTAAAACAAGATGAGAGTTTTTAGTAAAGTGATTTGTGAGAGGTTCACTGCAGAGTAAGAGTTCATATGGAAGTGGATAAAGTCTGTTTGGTGAAGTGAGTAGTTAGGCTCAGAATGAGAAAAGAGTATGCAGTAAGAGTCTCAAGTTTGGGTGACAGTAGTGAGGCTAAGGGTTGGTTGAGAGTGCATAGTAAAAGTCACATTATAGGTGACAGTAATGAGGCTCAGGATGGGGTGAGAATATATAGTTAAGAGTCTGAAGTCTGGGTGACAGTAGTGAGGCTTCAGGTGGGGTTTGAATATGAAGTATGAGTCTCAGGTTAGGGTGACAGCAGGAGATTAATGATAGGCTCAAGATGGTTAAGAGGAAGTGCTAAGAGGTCCAAACTGGCATGAGATCAGAGATCAGCTTAAGGTTCAAGTTGGAACAAAAGTAGAAAGTCATACGAGTAAGAAGTTAAGGTGAGAGAAAGTCAAAAGTTCTGACTATGATGAAATAAAGGAAGTAATAAGGCTTTGCCTGGGGAAAGAGTATGAGAGTACTGATGAGCTAAACTTTCAGTAACATTTCAAGAATATATACAGACTTAAGCTACAGGAGAGCTTAGGCAAAGGTGAGAGTATGGGAAAAGTGGAAGGCTCAGGATGAATTCACAGCAAGTAAGGGAGGTTCACAGTGTATTTTGAGTGATATCTTTTTAGGAACAAATCTATGTGTAAGCAAGGACCGAGCTTGAATGAGACTTGGTGTGTAATGTGAGGATAAAACTTGGGCTAATACATGGACATGGTGAAAGGCTTAAGATGTGTTAATGAAACAGTATTGAGAACCT
The DNA here is from genome assembly GCA_032273605.1 of Panulirus laevicauda. NCBI lineage: Eukaryota > Metazoa > Arthropoda > Malacostraca > Decapoda > Palinuridae > Panulirus > Panulirus laevicauda. The sequence goes on from JAUTXX010549519.1 coordinate 2,602, forward strand.
CAAGCTAGGGTATTTAAAGAGGTATAGTTAGAGGCAGTTAGACTCATGTTGCAGTGAGAACAGAGTTTTGATAGTTCAGACTTTTGGTGAGATTTGGATGGCAGTGACAAGCTTAAGCTGACATGACAGTAAGTGAATATTGAGAGGCTTGAACTGAAAAGGAAGGAGTAATATTAATAACAAACAAGCATGGTAGAATAAACACCAAGTTACAAGAGTGGAACAGAAAATACAAGAGTAAAGCAGCAGGAAGAAATAAATTACACTCACAGTGTAATTATGAAGGAAAGGCAAAAATGTTGGGAGTAAGGAGTATGAAGCAAATGGGATGAGGCAACAATATCGGAATAGGCAGAAGAAGGGGGATAGAACAAGTGATGGGTAGCAAAAGATGAAGAACAGTTTGGGCACTGTAGTCTTAGTTGATGATAGTGATGGATATGAAAGAAATGAGACAAGTGTTGGGCTGTAACAAGATTAGACTATGTAAATAAGAAAGTAGTAAGTGCTGTACATTGCAAAACATATGTGAAAATACAGTATCATTTACTTTGCTAATAGTTTTTATGAAATGGCAGGCCTTTTACATCGTCTTTTATTCATGATAAAAATGCATAATATAATCTTTTCTCCCCAACAGTCATGTCCTCTATAACAACTACCCAGGCACCAGAACCAAAATTTGGTAAGTAAACCAAGTTTTATTACCCATCCATCTTTAATAGGACAAATAATGATTGCTCTTAACATTACTACTTCTAGAGGTGGAAGGATGGATGGAGTGAAAAAGATTTTGAGCAATTAGGGCCTAAACATACAGGAGGGTGAGAGGTGTACAAGGAATAGAGTGAATTGGAATGATGTGGTATACTGGGGTTGACATGCTATTAATGGACTGAACCAGGGTATGTGAAACATCTGGGGTAGACCATGGAAAGGTCTGTGGGGCCTGGATGTGGATAGGGAGCTGTGGTTTCGGTGCATTACGCATGACAGTTAGAAACTGAGTATGAATGAATGTGGCCTTTTTTGTCTTGTTTTCCTGGAGCTACCTTGCTGAAGCAGGGGATAGCGATCTTGTTTCCTGTGGGGACATCTGACATTCAATGGGGACCAGTCACTCTCCTCTCTTACTACTTGTACACATGCCTTACATCCTTGGTAAAAACTTTTCACTGTTCTAGCAACTTACCTCTCACACCATATACTCTTACAACCTTCCACAAAGCATCTCTATCAACCCCATGATATGCCTTCTCCAGAACCATAAATGATACAAACAAATCCATCTGTTTTTCTAAGTGTTTCTCACATACACTCTTTAAAGCAAACACCTGATCCACACATTCTTTGCCACTTCTAAAGCCACACTGCACTTCCCCAGTATGATGTCCTGTATATGCTTTCACCCTCTCAATCAACACCCTCCCATATATATATATTCCCTCACCGACATATGTCTGAGTTCCATTCTAACTGACCAGTCAGATCTCGAAATGGGTGCAAGTCGAATGTATGTCAGCATGGCACATAGAATTCATATACCTGTACTGCATTCTTTTATGATACTCAATTTCTTTCATGATTATCTCATTTTTTATTAACAAGCTTTATTAAATGATTCTCCTTTCGGAAACAAATGGACAGAGTGAAAAAACTTTTGAATGCTTGGGGCTTGAATATGCAGGAGGCAAGACATGCATGGGATAATGAATTTTAGCAATGTGATATACCAGGGGTGATGAGCTGTCGGTGGACTAAACCAGGGCAAATAAAGCAGCCAGTCTTTGAGCTGTATTTGTCAATGAGCTCCTTACATATCTTTTAAACATCATCTTCAGATCTTCCTTCTAATCTCTTAGCAAAACTGGGATTATCTATCTGCATTTGAGAGGATGTAGTGTGGAGCAACAGGGGAAAGCAAGATCCTGCAGGGGTAGGAATGTTGGTAAAAGAAACTGTGATGACATAAGTGAGTGGACTATACCCACCTGTTACTGCCATTACAGTAAAAGTTTTATATAAGCAGAAACACTGTATTCACTTTCAAAAAAAGGTGGACGAGGTATGGACTCTCATCGAAGACGGTCAGTGAATCAGTACCTATCTGGAAATCCTTCAGCAACAAGACTTAAGCGCGAGACATCATCCCCTTACTTACCTCCCTTATTCTCACCGGAGCAACGACTGCCATGGCTGGACTTGAATCCTTCACAGCTCTACTATCTCCGCACTGTTCAGGTACTGTAATTTTTATTCTGAGGTGGATGCCATATGCTCAGTACTTTCTTCTTAATTCATCAGTGCACTACTAGTGCACACATCACTGTAATGGATAATCATTGCCATAGTTATTGATGTGAAAGTTTCACATGATTTAGTTGCACTGCTTCTCACAGTGGGAGCGAAGGGTGGGTGGGCAGTTGTTTCTAGATGGATTATGTGTAGGTATCTGTGACTTTCATATTTAGGTGGCAGGATGGTTTGTGGCTGATTTTTGAGTAGTCTGAGTCTTTTTGTGTTCTTTGAGAAGGGATTTCATTGATATGGATCAAGAGTGCTTAATAAATGGGGGCTGGCCTAATGTGATAAAAGTGGATTTTCTTTAATTTGCACCAGAGTTCATTGCTTTAGGTGTTCTGGTTCAGCATTCAGGAAGGAGCACCAGTTTTCAGTTTGTCTTTCAGTAATTAGGTTCTTTATAATTATCCCAGGATCAATTTCTATGAAAGAACACACACTCATGCAATACAGTCTTAGAAACAAGTTCAGTCTCGCTAAGCAAGCAGTACTTGAAACTTTCATGTCTTTTCAGAACCAGTGTAGTGGAAGCAGTGATGTTGATATGTTAACACTGATGGAGAATGAGCATTTACCACCTAGACTGAGGTATGGTTCTTTAATTGTATCAGTTTTATTTGCCTTCATCACAATTTTTCTTTATAAATGAATTGACAGATAAAAGTTTATCTGCACTCTTCTGTAATGTTATTACTTTACTGTCTTCTTACTATTTATTCAACTTTAGGATATGTTATACAATCATCTTTTTGGGATATAAGTCGCTCTCTTTACCACATATCTTTTAACCAGATGTGTCTTTTCATTCTGCAGGGTAAATATAGTCCTCAGAAATGACCCACTCTTTGCTAAAGCCTTCAACTGCCAAGATGGATCAAAAATGAAACTCCCCATGCAGCATCCCTTTGTCTTGGGCTAACAGCTCAAGTATCCTTTAATTCTGGGAGAGCAAATTCATCCATTAGTTAATTACAAGTTTTATGTATTGAGTTTACTGAAGTTTATCCTTTGAATATATTCAAAACAGTTCATGTCATTTGCATGGGTTATTTATCAGTTTCTTGTGTATCATTCATGAAGAATGAGGCTTGTCTACTCTGCCATTTAATGGAGTATGCAAGGCTAAGAATGGTCACAAGCCACATGGTAGTAATGATATTGGGATTAAACTGAGAAACATTCAAGAAAAATGAAACCTACCTCATCTGATGCTTATTCACAGGAAAAGAGCTACCAGAACATTAGAAACTTTGTCAGCGAATGAAAATTTATTTCCCTAAAAAAAATAATCCTCATGCAATGTGCCATCCACTACCTATTGGGTATCAAATGCAGTTCCTCCATGTGCCTCATCCCTTCTTGCAAAGTTTTAAAACACTTTCAATTGCTAATGCACCTTGTAATTGGCTGATTCCTAAATATGTCTTCCGTTTTTTCCCCTTCCTTGTAACTTTGTCATCTTAACTTAATTTGTTCATGCCACATGCCTTATCAAATAGCACTCCTCTTTTCATAACCATTTACTATGAATTGTAACATAGAAAACATACACACACACACACTCAAAAAAAAAAAACAGATTGGAGGCATTTGGTGCCAGGATAAGAGCCTTTGGTGTCTAATCTGTGCTTTCTGGTATTTCCCAATTTTTGTTTATTCCTTCATCCCTGTCAAAGATACTAGAATTTGGTAGTATGTAGGACTCTACTTGCGCTTTCATTATATCTTTTCCATGTGTTTAATCATACTAAGGTGCTTTTTAACCTCTTAACCTCATGAGGAAGTTCACCTTCAACGTCTTCACCACAATTTATTTTATAGTTTAAAAAAAAAAATTTTGTCTAAGAGAATGACAGGTAAACAGCATAAAATAAATTTAGGTTTGTGAGATCTATGTACAAGCTGCTGCACCATCAGTATTATAAATAATAATGGAAAATTTTGCCACCATAAGTTAAATTTTTTTTCACTTGTAGTGATGGAATGATTATCAAGTTGTTCTTTGTTTTTTATTCAATATGATCTACACCAGTATCATTTCATACATATATTTTCAGTACAGTTTATCCACCAAAAAAGCATTTGCTACCCATACTCCCTCTCCATATCCCTAATTAGAAATCTGAACTGAAATCAATGAGGGAAAATCTCAGACAATTTATAACTGGATGGAGAGGTTGCCTAAGCACATGTATGGATGGGGGCTTCATGGGTCTGTGAATTATCAGCAGTCAACAGTATCTTTTACCGTTTGTAGTAATAGGCAGATCACACGCCACTTTCCTCTTTTTGTACACCAGAATATCTTTGTTTTTCGGGGATGGTAATTGTCATAAGCACCTTCACAAAAAACTTTGTTTTTGGTATGCTCATAATGTGTGAAGTAAAGACATGCTACATGTTTAAACAATCCTAAATTTGGTATGCAAATGTGCTCTAACTCAATCATGTGACCTAGTATGCTGCAATTTCATATCTGGTAAATTTATCTTGTAAAAGTCTTTTAGTATAAGGTACTTAATATTTTTTTTCATTCAATGTGTACAGCTTACTATTAACATTTGGTGTATCATTTTCCCTGATACTATATAGTGGCTTATTTTATAAATGTATTGTGTTATGGACTTAACTACCTGTTTGGAGTTCTGTGCAACCTAGTCCTTACACATTTCTGCACACTCCTTCTCAACACATTTCTCAACCATATACTATCATACTTTAGCCCCATCTGATTTTCTTTGTTTAATCCTCTTTTGTAACTCATTCACATACACTTTCATAGGTATTATTCCTGTTCTATCTTTCCATATGCTTATAACATCTGAGAATGCTCCTCTCCAATCTCATTACCTGGGAAAAACTTTACGGCATCATGTCTCAGGTATGGCCATCTCCCATCATGAAAAAATATTAACATATAAATGACCTCACAAATTGAAAAAAATCCTACATAGCCTGTCACCATCCAAATGAAAACAAGATATTTCAACCATGCAATTAATAGCCTTGCTCAGACCGGTTCCTAGGATCGCCTGTGAAATACAATTGCCTATTTGTACAGCATGGAGTGAGTTTTACACTCATGGTGCCCCACTGCTTGAACTCTTCTTTTTAAGGATAGTGAGATTTGCCATTAGGTAGGACTAGCAAACTGTGATGTATTAGACTACCTGTCTTGTGAGATTCCCTCAGTGGGACTCCCCAGACTGTTGAGATATTGTCACACTCAGGTATCCTTGTCTTATACCATGCACACTCTTCATTTCTGATTATTATCAAACAAAAATACAGTCTAGAGTCCGTGTGAATCTCTTATGATATGACCTTATATGAAGACAGGAAGAATTTCAGCTCTGTATGATTTCTTGCACATAAAATTTTCAGTTCACGGGCTTTATAGTATTCTTCTTCCTGTGGTACACAGTGTATGGATATATCCAAGATACATCTGACAAATAATTACAGGTAAAAAGTTCAAATGTGAAATGTACAGCAATACTTACGAATGTTTAATGTGAGTAGATGTACAATACATTATTATCTGCATAATTCACTTTTCAGACATGCATATAATGACATAAAGAATGTTTACTGTTATATAAATGTGCTTAATGACATGCACAACACAGTAATGTAACAGGTGTTATTGACATTAAATTGTGTGTATAAGATGAATAATATCAATGTACCAATGGTCCTTAAACTAAAAGATGACTTTCAACAGAAAGGAATTACTAAAGTATGGTTCTCTTTATCTTGTGTGCCAAATTTGATATTTTTGGAGATGTGAGGTTATTGTACTGCTGGTGAAGTGCCACCCTGTCTGTTAATTAACCAGGAAAGAAACTTCCCTAGATTGGCATAAAGTCCATCTAACATAAAAGCGATATTTTGTATACATTTCAGTTCTGAGCTCAATGATACATGACACCATACATCATTGTGTCTCCTAAAGAATTCTTTATTTTTGTTTTTTCACTGGTAAATGTAGTAGGTTGACATTGATGGTTATAATAACCATGGGCCTGGCGGTTGATAAATTGGATCCCAAATAACCAATAACTCAACCTATAATACCACATCAACCAATGTATGCATTTTCTTGACTACATCAACATTTTGCTTTGCATCATGGCAGAGAACTCCACAAGTCATGTGTATGTTAATAAATGCTGTGTCTCAAGAAAGTCAAATTGCAGAGAAACTCCTGAAGTCTCTTACCGATTCCCCAAAGAATCCAAATTGGAGAAAGAAGTTATTTCTTGGGGGAAACATTTGATTATTTCATGGAGTCATATGGCATTTAGCAAATAAAAATTCTATTTCTTTATATTAAATACTTTTTCATGATCCTTTGAGGTTGATACCAAATCTTTAAACTACAGTAATTCTTAATGAAATAATCAGGGTCACTGCAGAAATAGATGTTGAAAATGGATGAAAAGCTTATCAATGGACTACTTATAATTATTACAAGTGATGCAGACTGGAGACATTTCTTCACACAAAGTAACAAGGGGTATAATCAAGGAAGTAGGTAAAACCAACTGGGACCCAGTTAACAAAATGCATAAAGACCTAAAACTTCATTTGGGGGACCCATATTTCCCTCTGTTATTGGTGTTTTAGTCAAAATTTACCAAAAACACAACAGAATCTTCCTCATGCCATGTGGTATCTATTGAATGCAGTTGAAATCAAAAAAGTATCTTACATGCTAAGGAAAGCAGATTGGTTTCATTTGTTCCAGAATAAGTCTAAATCTTATTCTACATCGCAAAGAGCTTTGAATATTGAGTGATTAAGTTTTATAATACTGATGTAGCATTCAGGGATTATAGTAAGAGTTACATTTTACAATGTTACATGTGGTGGTAAGGATAGTGTTTCTAAAGGCAAATGCCAGGTTAATCAATGTAAGATTAGGTAATACACTTTCATTCTCAAAAGAAACTATAAAATAAACACATGGTGGTAAGAAAAGTGTTTCTAAGGGCAAATGCCAGGTCAATTAATATAAGATTCGGTAGTACACTTTCATTCTCAAAAAAAAAAAAAAAAAAAACTATCATATAAACAATCACAGTAGCTAAAATGATTGTACATATGATAACATGCAATGATTGTAGATATGTGATAACAAGCCTGTTTATCAAATTAGCTTCGCATTGAAAATTACTTTGAGATAAGGGTGTTTATGTGTGCTTTACATAATTCCTTGTGATATGTGGATATGAGAGGATGGGCCATTCTTTCTGTTTCTTGGTGCTACCTCCCTGATGTGGGAAACAGCAATTAAATATTCATTTATTTATCTATTTATCATACTTTGTCGCTGTCTCCCGCGTTAGCGAGGTAGTGCAAGAAAACAGACGAAAGAGTGGCCCAACCCACCCACATACACATGTATATACATACACGTCCACACACGCACATATACATACCTATACATTTCAA
>JAUTXX010549530.1:0-19612 GCA_032273605.1 Panulirus laevicauda
GCCCTCACATTTTCCACAAGCCAGGGAAGATGGTCTCATAAGTTACCTCACTTTCACGAATATCTCTCATAAGTTATCTTCCTTCCAAACAAGTCAACTCCAATACTTATATCAAAACTTAGCTCTCACGTTGAGATTCTGTCGCACAGTTCATTTGTCACGCTGTAACACGCCATTTCTCATACTGCATCAATACTTCATATCGCGACTACACAAGCTCCATTCACAGTAACATCAACGGACACCAGAAATTTGTTGGTTAGCGGTAGAAGGTAGGGCAGTCCGACACTGAAGGACCAATTACAGCACTCCTGACATTGAGAGGCCCCTAAGCAGGTCCACTAAAAGGACGGGGATATCACAGCAAAATCCTCATCCTATTAATATAATATCTTGACACAGCAGTAACATCAACCAGGCTATCCACGACCTGATGGTCCAGCTTATAGCTACACTCAAAACCTAGCTAACACGGGGAGAGGTTACACATTACGCAGTAGTTTAAGCAAGGCAAGGGCAAGAGGCCGACTTTGAATATGACGTCCTGGCGTCTCGTCATTTCTCTGGCGTCAGGGTAATTTTTCTGGCGTCAGGGTCTAAAGTGACTCCGAAACGTTCTGAAAAGATAAAAATCCTGTTATCAATGACGGATTTTTAGATGTTTCCTGTCGTTTCGACAGCCATGCAGAGTTATCTTGACAAAAATTCTTGATTTTACACAAGTTACGTTCTGTATCAGGACAAAAAAAATGCTTATGGATGGTATTATGAATTTTGTCTTTTATACTTAATCTTTAGGATCATATCTTTTACTCACACCTTATGTCCTCAAGGCAGTCAGTCATGGCTTGGCACCATCTTCCTACTCCCTAGCCAGTATCCACTAAGACTTCATTTACCAGCTAAGACTTAAAGCTCAGCTGTCGTGCCCTTATGCTCCATCTTTCATACTCTCACAAGTCACTTTTTAGACTCATAAGACATTTTCTCTCCGTACAAGACACCTCTTACACTTTTATATTCAAGCGTAATCGGAGGCAAGCAAGCAGTCTTATTTCCAAACAAGCTTACATCATATACCCACTGAAGCCAGATCTTACAAACCATAACACCATCTCTTACTCGTATTCCATGCCACTGCGTGTATTCCCTCACAGGGAATGTGGCCTTGGGCCTAGATTATCAAATGGTTAAACAAGATGTGTAGGATGGCGAGACAGGTGCGTCAGGTGAAGTGGTTATCGCGGCCGGCACTGCTAACATAAGGGTCAACCACTCCTCCGTCGCCATCGTTATGTCACTTGTGAATTCTGTCCCTTGAGCACGATCATCTGACACTTAGGCATGACGGTAAAACCCGTCAACATGTCCGATAAGACCCTTCAGTACGACGGTGCGACTCTTAGATATGATGGCATAGCCATAGCCAGGCCACTTACATATCTTTCACATGTTCTAATGCTATAATTGTCCGCCGGTCGGGTTAGGGTTAGTTTAGGTTGGCTATGGGGAGAGGAAGGGAAGGGGAAGGGGTTTGAGACGGTCCCCATTCTGATTATAATGAGAAGTAATTAGAAATTGCTTGGTCTCGCGGTCCTCCTGCAGGAGGAAGGAAGCGTTGTCAAAGTCCAGTGGTTGTGTTACTGTAGAGAGTGGGTGTAACTGACGTCCAGCAATTGTGCTTCCGAGGGAAGGTGACGTGCTCTGCAGGAGAGAGAGGAGGCGTGGAAACAGGCCTGACAGTTTGATACCGCCTTTTTTCCGTGAAACTTGTAAGCTGTAGAATTCTCTTCCGAATTTCGTCCTTCTTTCTTCATGTAACTTTTTCCCCTTTAAGGGTAAAATCAGTAAACACCAACAAAATCGTGATTAATTTCAACATTATTAGTTTTTGCAAGGACCGGGAATAGCCTCTGACAGGCGAACATTTTTGCTCGAGTCATGACGGTCACTGTGGAAAAAAATAATAAGGTATGATGCGACACAATAACGTATGCTAACAATGATACACTTATTCAGTATTCGAATTCAAAATGTGTTTGGCTAATGACAATAAATAAATTCGAATCCGGATTTTATCGAAATGCCTGTGTTATTCTTTTAAGTACGTGAAGCTTTGTACCCCAGGGATATGATTCCTATGTTGTCACCAACGGCTGATACATGGAGTCTAAATGGAAATATTTTATGATAGAAATAAATTTTGCATACCCTTACTTCCTTTACTCTCATTGTACTTGCCATGTGGCAGTATATTTGCCATATATCAAATTTTTTTATTGATAATTGAAAAGAAACTCTAATAACCTAAATGACCAGTTACAAAACAGAAATAATATAACGTTATCGGTGACTAGACTATAATAGTTGAATCCTATGGGAATTTGTGCTGCCATCTTTATTTTGCTTCTCTGTGTCAGACTCCGTATAGTAAAGAGAACTCTGTCTTCGTCTTCATATCATTCCCACTTGCATGAAATTCTGTAATAATTTGATGTTTATTCAATATACTACATTTTCCTTTATTAAGATGATTTCTATCAGTACATGAAAATTTGACTTTCATCGAAATTCAGAAAGGTTTTTATCGACACTTGTGCAGATGATGGTGAGACAACAACATGGTCTGTGGCAGGCCTCGTCCGTGTTCACTGCACCAACACATTTTGACACATAAGCAATATGTCGCGGCATAGAGATGTTAGGAAATTAGATTACGATGAAGGTGGGTAATTATGCTTTGCAATTAAGACTACAATCAATTTATTAACCAGCAATCAAGGATTTCGTCTCAAGCCAACCTCAGGATAACTTAGGAATAAATGTACATTGACAGGTCCGCTAATGGATTAATAGTAATGTAAATACACGTGGTAGGGATGGTGATGGACGATTAAGACATACTCAGCCACCTGGAGCTCACATCTGTATAGGTCTTACAAAGCTATCGTGTGCTGTCCATGGATACCAGACTGGAAGGTTTGGCATGATAGATCATGCAACTCTGGGTCCATAGGTAGTTAGATGTGATCGTATTGTTAACCCATCACACTACGGCAGTTTTGTGATCAACTGTACAATGTGGGAGGAATATTCTCAAGTATCCTTCCAAAAAATGATTCCAAAAATTTAGTACGATTTCATAGAATGTAGATTTCTTAATTTTATATGAATTCCTACTGAGACAACATTTGTTTGTGCTACATTTATCCTTTGAATGAAACTGCTTCACTGCCAGGCATCTCAGGTGGTCCAGTAGTTCTGTGTTGTGAAATCTGTGGAAAATTTGGAAGTGCTGTTGTTGGAGACGTGTTTTCAATGGGTTTTCATTACTGTTGTCTATTATTTCATTTATCAGAGCTTCACAAATTATTACATAACATGATGCAAATCTTATGCAGTCATACTAGACATCTTCAGTTAGATTGACAAGCATATGGATAGTAATATATTTTACCAGGAGGCAGAGACGGCTCATTCAAGAATGATTAGGTTATGTGCCCCAGCTGCATTGAACAGAATAGAAAATCCTCAGATGTCTGTGTCGCAGCCACGGTGAATGGGTTGATGTGTACCACCAGGTTCACTCTTGTGGTTTCAGTTCATTAGCAGAAACAGCTGCCTATTTTGTTTGGGTAAATATGTTGTTTAGGTACAACAGACATAACTTAGGAATTTGAAAGAAAAGCTTGTCTATAGACTCCATAATGAAATTGTACTTAAATGCTGTATCTTTATCGGTTATGGAATTTAAAAGTTATTAATTGATTGGAGAATGAATTAACACCTTAAGCAGCATATAGATTTTCTGACAGTTCAAAAAACTTTTGTGTTCAATTAAGGGAAAGACAATCTCTCACTTACGAAGAATAAAGAAAGCATAATGAAAATAAGTTTAGAAAAATTGCTACAGCAGGAAAGCTTAATCACATATAAATCAGTTCTCTTCTTTATTAATCCCCATTATGAAATTCCAAAACACAATGTATTTTTAAGGGTATTGATTTTTGCTTTCTATATTTGTAAATTTGGTATTTTGAATTGACAGAATATGACGAGGCATATGATGATGATGTTTATGGCCACTCCGTCGATGACAGTGACTATGGAGTGTCTCCGGGAATGGGTAAGAACAGCTTATATACTTTTTCCTTTGAAGGAATTATAGTTGTTTTTTTTCCCCTTTTCATCTGTGGTTGTAGATTATTTTAAAATGCCATTGTTACCATGCTGAAAATTTTAACGATTAAGCCAAGTGCAGTTTGCCAATAGTTGATTAAATGGTGTTTTGATTAAAATTCAGGGAAAAAGCCTGATTTTGGGTATTTCTTATGACAGAACCAGTCTTAGAAAGATGGAGAATTTTTAGATGAACTGAGGCCCCACCTAGTCAAATCCACAATCATATGTTGATCACTTGTGCATCCTGCATAGCACTAAAATCAGCAACCTTTCTTTGGTGTAGGCTTAAATCTCTTCAGATTCAAAGATTATGGTGTTAGTTCTAATTGCGTACTATAATGCATATTACATACCACAGTTTAATGTTGTGAAATGTTCAGACCTTCATCTTGGCTCACGAAGACAAATAACACTGATTGATCCCTTAGAATTTGGACTGGAGGTCAACATGTGCAAATGACAATCTTAAGATGTCATGCTTCAAGATTTTTAACCTTACCTCATTCTGTTTAGAATGGGACAAATGCTTGATACCTCAGGTACATCATATATTGATCATTCGAACTTTGATTGATCTCCCAGAGTTTGGATTGGAGATCAACATGTGCAAATGACAATTTTAAGATGTTATCTTTCAAGATTTTACCAATACCTCATTTTGTTTATTTCTAGAATGGAACAAATGTTCAACACTTCAGGTACATCATATATTGATATGAGAAAAAATGCTTATCAAACGTATATATTTGTTAATGATGCACAGGTGATATTGTAAAGAAGGTGAATCCATGCTTTCTAGTAAGTCATCTTTTATTTTGAAAAAAAACTAGAGAAAGAATATTTCAAATATGAATCTGAAGCTTCTTCTTCATTATTTTTCTTTCTTATTGATATTCTGTCACATTCCATACTAGCCATTAATGATTGATGAGTCATGTAGCCCTTAGTTAAATCCCCAGGGGATGGTATGTATTATCTACAATTCTGGTTGTTTATATGCATTGATTTTTATTGTATACAATTGCTGTGCTTACTTAGTGAAAATGTAATTTTGGAGAACTTTGATCACTTTATATCTAACAATGTTTTCATGTGGTTTTTAAGTATACATGTTACAGCATGGTTATAGAAAGCAAGTGACACAGAGCTGCTATTTCTTTCTTTTTTTGTAGTTATTAACCTAGTTCTAAAAGACTGATTTTTAGGTGTGATATCAGCAGGGATCTATTATTTCAGAACAGTATCTCTATAGCAGAAGCCGAGACAATGCTCATGGATTTGGTTTATACTTTCCAACTGGAGAGGATATAAAGGAAGAAGAAGAAGCAGTTGATGGAAACTCTGAAAAGGTAAGAGCATAGAGTGTAATTAAATAAGTCGATTATTCAATATTCCAGTAGACTTCAATTGTACAGCTGGTTGGCTATGCAGAAACTTTTCATCTGATTGAGCCCCAGTTGCATAATGGGTGCAGGTGTTTAGGGTAAGAAATAAGATGTCTAGTCTAGATTGAAGAAAAGAATGTTTTTCTTATTTTTCAGTTAGGAGCCTTAGACAGAAGTCGGCATGATTCCTCAAGTTATAAGAAGCCACCTTTATCCCCTGAGGATGAGGTAAGTACAGGATCTTATTGGTGTATTTTCAAATGCATAATCTAGACTTTTGTTTGCAAGCTTCATAAAAGTAAAATAGAAATACAGTTTGGCCCTGGTTAACATCAGGGTTGCATTTCTGAGAAGTGCAAATTCAAGTGAAGTAATTGATAGCAATATCCATTTTTCTTGTGGAAACCCATGTTAGTTATTGTACATTCTGGGAACTAACTTTTAGCATTTTGTTTAATGAAAGACAAAATGAATTGATAAGCAGTGCATACATGTACATGTACTTAATGTTATTTTACATAGACTTCAGTGTAAGTAGCATGAACACTCTCCAGAGATGGTTGTGAAGCTTACTTGTAGAAGTGGTTTGAGATAGATGAAAGAGCTGGATCCTCCTCCTCTCCATCTGCAGGTGAAATAATGTATAGATCTTGTGGCCTCTCTCAGGGCTTTACATTTAACAGTCATTGCCTTCCATTCATTGCTACCCCATCACAAGAAAATAGTGTTGAACTGTGTTGCACACCTACTTTAAACAGGATCAGGTTCTTCCTAAGCCAAATTAATGCCTAAGTTTCTCAACTGTCTTCAAACTAGCCTACTTTAAGTGGGACTATTTATGTTTGATCATAAGAAATACTAAAAGTGACATCATTATTTAAATAGTTGAAGTAATTTAATGAGATGGAAGGATAGATTGAATGAATGTATTGTGAGAGCACTTTTGGTTTTGATATGTATTCATATGTAGTTAGCTATCCCTTTGAAAATTTTGTTTCCATTTTCTTTTTAAGAAGTACATAGTTTTTTCAGTTTGTGAAATCATCTGTGTTATTAATGTATTAATGTTTTTCCTTCGTTCTTAAATGATAGTCTAAAGCAAGCATTGAACTAGTAGAGCTTATGTCAGATTCAGGGTGTTATTGACTGCAAAAAGAGATAGTGTCTTTTACCTTGTTTTGAATTAAGATAGTGGACCATCATTTGCAGGTTCGTTTAGCATCAGTATTAGATGAGCTTCAAAATATTTTTGGTGACCAGTACAGTGAAAGAGAACTGACACAGACAGTTATCACCCACAAATTCGAGCTTGATGCATCTGTGAATGCTCTACTGAACAAAACCTCATCATCCTCTACAGCACAATCTCTACCACAGAGACAGAAACGGGCTAGAGATAGAGGTAAGCAATGAACGTTCTTGCTCTTTGGTTATTTTGGTAGCACTGGTGTATTCATCAGAAATATATACAATTTTATAGAAAGCATACCTCTGTCAGTTGACTTACCAACTCATCTTTTGACTCCTCCCACTGTTATTCTTCTTTGTTTCATACTAGTGCAGTAAATGCTGTGTAAGTCATTTCTGTGTACTCTTTCCATCTGTTTACACTAATCTTTTCTGTCCAGTATTTCTTTCAACCAGAACTACCTTGATAGGATTTTCTTCAGATTTTCCACAGTCTTATTTGCCATTTCCCATATGTATGTATGTAATTATTTATTCATTCATGATTGCCAGACCACTTTCTTGAAAATGGCCCTTGTATGACCTAGGATCCCCCTTCCAGAGGCTTCTGCAGTCCAAGGCTGCATTTCTTTCAGTGGCTGGAAAGTAAAGAATTCCTTTGGAATAAGTTCTTTGCAGCCTTGGGATACAGGAGCCCATGGAAAGAGGTCTTGGGTAAAACTAGTACTCTTTCATAGAAATCGGTCTATGTATTATTATTATATTTGATCACCGTTTCCTGCGCCAGCAAGGTAGCGCCAGGAAACAGACAAAGAATGGCCCATCCGCTCATATACACATATATACACAAACTCCCATATATGCACATATGCATATATATATGTGTATATTTGTATATACACATATGCAGACATATACACACATGAACATGTTCATACTTGCCTTAGTCCATTCCCAGTGCCAATTAACCCCCCAGGAAACAGCATCATTGCCCCCCTCTTCAGCAAGGTAGCGCCAGGAAAACAGACAAAAAAGGCCAGTTTCATTCACACTCAGTCTCCAGCTGTTATGTGTAATGCACCAAAACCACAGCTCCTTATCCACATCCAGGCCCCACAGACCATTCCTTGGTTTACCCAGACTTTTCAAATGCCCTGTTTCAGTCTATTGATAGCATGTCGAGCCTGATATACTACATTGTTCCAATTCACTCTATTCCTTGCACGCCTTTCACCCCTCTGAATGTTCAGCCCCCTACCACTCAGAATCTTTTTCATAACATCCTTGCACCTCCAATTTGGTCTCGTGCTTCTCGTTGTTCCCTCCATCTTTGACACTTATATCCTCCTTGTCAACCTTTCCTCTCTGATTCTCTTCATATGTCCAAAGCATTCACCACACTCTCTTCTGCTCTCTCAACTGTACTCTTTTTATTACCACACATCTCTCTTACCCTTTCATTACTTACTCTATAGATAGATAGATATGCATTATTGGACTCTACTTGCTTATACTTATACCACAAGCAAGAAGCCTGCTTCAAGGTTGTACCATCATCAGTGGACAGAAAGAACAGACTTGTCAAGGACCTTCTTGCTCCAGAGGAGTCTGTTTTTTCCTTTGCTTCTGAGTGGAATGCAGCCTTGATGCTGCAAGAACCACATTAAAGAGGTCCTAAGTTGTATAGTGATTGTATATGTAGATAGATAGCATCATGAATAGTCAGCTGAGCCTGAAAGGAAACTTTCTTAAGTCCTTCCTCTAATCGTACTCCTGAAAAATATATACTGCAGGATAGGTCTGTTTTCACCTCTCTGCTCATGCCCTTTTTAGTTATTTTTAGCAACACCCAGGAGATATATGGGTGATATTCTCCATTTATGTATATACATATGTATGCGGGTGGGTTGGGCCATGCCTCGTCTGTTTCCTTGCGCTACCTCGCTGACACAGGAGACAGCGATTAAGTATGATATTAAAAATTATATTCCCTGTCACCTCCAGGAACTGGTGACGTAGCCTTTGAGAATGAATCCTCACATAGCTCCTTATTCTGTTCCCATTTTTAGAAAATGATATTACAGGAGGAAAGGATGTCAAGGTCCCCCTACTCCCACCCATTAGGCACCTTATACAGCACACAAAATACATCAGTGCCAAGAAAATGAAATGGTGAAAACTCTGGTGCTGTTTATGACTAGATTTGATTCAGTTTTGCATTGGTAATTAACTCCTGATAATTCATGTTATTTAAGAAGAACTTCCAATAATCATATCACTTTTATTTAATCCAATCAGTTTGCATACTTTAGAAGATATACCCATTATTTTACTAAATAAGAAAAATCTCATTCACTGTTTACTTTCAGGACCTCTAACAGCATCAGAAGGTGTTCAGCAGCTTACATTATCTCAAAATCAGCATGAAGAATGTAAGAATGAATTAGCACAAAATTTTCATAAAGCTTCATCACAAGTGTCTAAGGTACCGAGTAAAATTTCAACCCCTGTGGTTGTGACTACACCAGCAAGAAGTGGTGGCACTCCACGAGTAGTGCGTGGCTTTGAAGTTCACAATGCAGAAGGTCAGTACTGTTAAAGTTGTATGCTTTTACCCTTGGTATGGAGGCACATCATGCCTTCACTGAAAAAAACACTTATACACACACACACACACACACACACACACACACTGTTTAGCTGTTCAGTTAAAAAGAAAGATGAACCAGTTTGAGAATTCATTGACTAGTGGACAGGGAGGTTTAGAAGGAGCAATTTCATCAATGGATCAACGATGCAGAGCACAAAAGTTGATGGAGAGGAACAGAGACCTGGGTTCATGTAAATATGGTTACACAGGAAATTGAGTAAAGTTGTAAAAGGATATTGTGCACTGTTAGTGATGTAGCTACTAAGGAAGTTGATGGGCTTGTTGATAGAATTTTTAGAAAAGTACAGTCACTTGTCAGTTAAGGAGCAGCTTATTCATATGAAAGAACTGTAGAGAATGGTGTGAGGGTACCCCAATGCCCTATTTAGACATTGTGTTTTTTAGTCTTGAAAAACAAGGTAAGGACGAGAGTTTGATGACCTCACAGATGGATAATGGTAGTGGAGTCATAGTTATGAACAGTATTGATAACAGTAATATAATGATGGACTTGTTGAATGAGAAATGTACATAGAGAAAACCCCCTAAATTCACTTAGGTTGAGGCAGGAAGGTGTAATTGGGAGACAAGGAAGATACTTTATAATACAGAAAGAGGCAAGAAACTGATAGGTATGTTACTTTATAATACAGGAAGAGGCAAGAAACTGATAGGTATGTTGGAGGTAGCACCGCTTTCACCTCATATGAGAGGATGGATGTGCCCAGTTAGAAGGGCTTGAAATATGTTTGTGGTCATAGGACCCAAAAGAGACAGAAGTAGTGAAATTATAGTGAGAGGGATCAGAAGCAAAAAATAGATAAAGTGTGTTGAAAGAATGGTTGTTATGGTAGTGAATTCATGTTAGATGTTTGATTATCTCTTCCAGATCATAAAGGAGGGAATAAGAAAAAACTTAATCAGTCCTTGTGGTGTACATTGATGAAATTCAAGGTGTGGATGTGAGGAGACCAGTGCTTTATAACTGGAAATCAAATAGTTAAAAAATTGTACATATTGCTGAAATTCAGGGAAATATGCAAAACGTAACAGCTAAGTTATAAAGGGTAGAGAAACTTGAACCAAATGGCATCCAAATTTGGAGACTCAAGAGCAAAGAGGCAAGCAGTGGGAGTTTATACAAAACAGTAACTGCAAATGCCACCCATGGAGCAGAGATGATGTTAAATATTAATGTGATAGATCTGATAGTGTTAAGGGGTAGCAGCTGGGTTCCAGAGAGATCAGAGAAGGGAGAGGAGAGTTGGTGTTTCATAGATTTGAAATTGCAAGTTAGATTTGCATATTGACAGGACTTTTCATCTCCATAGATGGAGTGAAGCTCAGATGTTACACCAAAACTTAGACAAGTGAACAAGAAAAGCTGCTGAAATAGCATATATCTTCGTGGAAGATTCCTTGAATGCCCAGGTGGGCTTTCTAATGTGCTCTTAGGTAGCTAGGTAAGTAGCACTACAGAATTGGTCATTTAGAACAGGAACACAATCAGGTGTGATTTTAGAGGCTCATATCATGGACAGATGTTCACATCAAAGTTGGGCCTTAATTGAAAAAAAAGAGGTTTAATGAGTGCAAAAAGAACAGATTAGGAAAAGTATAAGAATATTGGAGGAAATTGAAAACCCATCTCTTAAAATTGGCTAGGTTACAGTTGTTCATTTGTTAGGAAAGATATGAGGAGGTTAATTAAAAAGTTTATTATTAAAAGTTGTAAAAAGACTCATCTGTCAAAGCATAAATAAACTGGGGGTACAGTGCCATGAACAAGACAATCTTTGAAGTAAACAGAGATATGAGTTCATATTTGCCTCTACAAAGAACATAATAGAAACAAAATGAAAGAAACTAAAAGGTATAGAGGAAGAATGTGTATAAGAAGGTTAAAGTGTGTAAATATGGATCTGACTATGATACATGGAGTAAATTTTATGTAGTCTGCCTTGCTGTATAGGAGGAAGTTGTGTATTAATTTGCTGTTGATTCTCTGATCAGGGATTATCTATGTGGTGTAACTCTAAATTTCCCCTTCCAGATGGCATAGCAGCAGAAAACAACCTTAATCAACCTGAACAGGACTCTAAACGATCACGTTCTAATACCCCTGTTCGTGGATATAAAGACAGAGAGAAGGATAAGGATAAAGATACATCTACTTTGGGAAAAACTCCTGCTAAGTAAATATTTTATTTTAATTGTTATTTGTTATTCCTTTACCAGTAGGATAGAGTGCTGGCAAAAACTTCCAAGTAGATAATTCATCGTACTTTTAACCTTTACCATTGGGATGTTATGATGGTCATATGTGGCCTGATATTAATCAACTGCATGCCTTCGGCATCCTTATCCTTTGAAACCAGCCATCCAGACTCCTGATCTACCACCTTTAGCTGTCATCCTCACCGGTCATTAGTTTTTACACCATCACTGAACACAAGGACCACCTGGATCACATTACACAGTCTCTCCTTAGACCACATACCCATTCTGATAACTCTACTGCTAACCTTCCAACCCACATGACCACCAAAAAACTAAACCATGTTTAGGTTATTTCTGCAAGAAAACCAAGCAGAATGCTGTGATAGATATCTTTAATCTGGAATAAAAATCCAGTGTAATTGAGATATCTTTAATCTGGAATAAAATCCCACTGTAATTGTCTGTTACTTTACCATTACTAACAGTTGATTGCAAAATTGTTTGCCAGTGCAATCTAGCTAGTGGCACAAAAATCAAGAAATCATAGGTGCTCCACTCATGAAAACTGCTCAATTTTTTCATCCTCTTCTCTTTGTTAGTGACTGTGTAATGCAGATTGATATGTGTAGTCATTTATGGAAAGTAGATTTGTAATATTGTACAAAACATACTTATTTTCAGTAGTGTCTGGTTTTATATAAAGCAGTCAAGGGAAACCTTGGAAATGTTATGAGACGTTGTAGATAAGGGGATCTGATTTTGGTGCAGTAGCTCACAACATGGAAAATAGCAAACAAGTATGATACTGGGATGGACACAGCAGTGGATATAAGCTTGGAAGCTAAAGTAAGCCATAGGATTGGTGAAGGAGCTAAGGTCCCAGGTGCGTCAAAGGATATGTGGAAAGAGAGGTCACTGACTATGAAGGCAAAGATCTGTGTGTTTGATGGTTTAGCAGTCCCGACAGTGTTGTATATATGCAAGATGTGGCCCTTAGATGATAAAGTACAGAAATGCGTGGTTATGTTGGAAATTAAATGTTTGAGGACAATAAGTGCTGTGAGGACAGATGACATTAAAAAAAATGATACGGCAAGAGAGGGATGTAGATGTAAGATGAGTGTGGATGAGAGAGCTGATGAGGGCGTGTTGAAATGGTGTAGACATATGAAGAGGATGACTAAGAGGGAATACCTGTTGGTAGAGGAGAGAACAAGGAAGGAAACCAGAGGGAGGGGAAGGATAGGGTGAAAGATACTTTGGGGGCATAGGGTCTAAGCTTGATGGGGTGTGTGAAATGCACATGGGATAGAGTGAATTGGAGCAATGTGGTACACAGGTAGATGTTCAGTGAGTGGACTAAACCGGGGCAAATGAAGCAGTTAGGAGAAACCACAAAAAAGTCTGTGGGGTTTGGTTGTGGATAGGGGGCTTTGGTTTTGATGCATTAAACATGACAGCTAGAGAGTGGATATGAGTGAATGAAGCCATTCTTTGTTCCTGATGCAACCTCATTAAACGAGAAATGGGGAACAAGTATGAAAAAGAGAATTAATATTATTATCATTATTATTTTTTACAGAATCAGGGACAAGCATGTGGATGTTTTGTCTGAATACAAGGATCAGAGAGGGAGTGCGAAGGAGCTTCTTAACTTGGTAGTTGTAGGTCATGTTGATGCTGGCAAGTCAACGCTAATGGGTCATCTCTTGTATCTTCAGGTAAGCATCACAACACACTTCCAGGTATACCCTCCACAGTCTTGTCTTTCATACAAGATGTATAATTATTATTAGAATTGCATTTTTCAGATTTTTGGGTCTTTCATTTAGTGTAATCTGTTTGTCCTGAAATAATGCTAAAACCACCTCTCTTTAATTACCTTGCTAGGTTTTCATCTCTGATTGGGAAAGATTTTAGGGAACTTAGAAATTTACTATTAGATACTAATGATGTTGAAAAGCTGTAACATTGTACTTTGATAATAGTGTCATGATCAGAAGATTTTTATTAGCTTGGGAACTTTACCCTTATGTTATGGCTGATATAGTTTGTATTATATTTACAGTTTTGGATATTTGTTCAGTTGTTTATCAAACTCTATCCAGTAAAAGTCAGATTCTCTGGGCAAGTTTTCATTTCTTTCTTTATCTCTCTGTCGCTACCTCACAAACGCGGGAGACAGCGACATAGGATAATAAAAAAAAAAATCTCTGTATGTCTATCAACATATTTTTTTCACACTTGATCACCATTTCCCAAATTAGTGAGGTAGCACCCGGAACACACAGACAGAGACCTCATCTGCTCACATCCTTTATCTAGCTGTTATGTATTTGCATAAAATCTACAGCTTCCTTTTTACAACAGGGCCCCACAGACCTTTCTGTGGTCTACCCCAAACACATTCCCAGGCTCAGTCCATTGACAGCACGTCGACCCCTGCATACAACATCATTCCATTTCACTCTATTGCATGCATGTTCTGGCCATGATCGCTCAAAATCTTTTTCACTCCATCCTTCCATCTCGAATTTGTCCTTCCAGCTCTTGTTCCCTCCACTTCTGACACACGCAACTTTGTCAACCTTTCCTCACTCATTCGCTCCATATTACCAAACCATTTCTGCACACCCTCTTCAGCTATCTCAGTCATACTCTTTTTTTATTACTACACCTCTTTCTTACTCTTTTATACTTACTCAATCAAACCACCTCACACCACATACTGTCCTCAAACTTTTCATTTCCAACAAATCCACCCACCTCTGCACAGCTTTATTTATAACCCATGCCTCGTATCCATATAATTTTTTGGGACTTCCATATTTTCAAACATGTTTTTCATCCTATATATCATTCTTGATTTTATTGATTGGATCAGGTAGTTACAGTGTAGCTTTTAAAAATTAATCAAACACATTTTCATACCCATGCCCAGTGTGTTAAAATGGAAGATGGACTTGCATACCTTCGTATGTGTTCCATGCTTTTTCACTTTGAACACTTAGTTGATTTATCAAGCAAAACCAGCATCTCAGTTCATATCATATCTGTGTACATAATGTTTAATTTACATCTGTCATCTTTATATGCATAATGCTTCCATTACATTTGATTTCCACTCATCCTCTGAAATCTTTATTGCGATATCCTTGGCACCAGTCACTCTCTGTATCTGTTCATCTTTTCTCAGTGCCACATCTACTTGCACGTTTTGCTCTTCAGTCCTCCTACATCTTTTCATAACCAGTCTATCATCTATCCTGTATTCTACATTGCCATACCATTCTAAATGATATTCCATTACATCCTCTTTAATGATTTTGTTACACCACATAACCTTCTTAAACCTTCATTCTTTATCCTGTTTTTCTTCATAAAACCAACAATACTATGCAAGTTACCCATCTATGTTGCTTTTATTTTTTGTCCTAACATTTATAAACTTAGGTGTCACATCCATGCATTGGAGTTGCACAAGTATCATGAAAGCTTCTTTAATCTACATTTAAATTTTTCCCACTCAGCAGAGCTTTCACTATTTTCAGTTTTTCTCTCTTGCCTCTTTTATTTTAAACTTTACCATTACCTTCCAGAACTCAGACCCATCCTCAATTTCCAGTTCTTCACCATAAAAACTGATAAGACATTGTGATTTCCCTTTCCCTTCATGAAATAGGATCTTACTTTTTTACTTTTTTCACAGATACTGGATAGAATGATGAGCCATTTCAATGATTTATATAGGAGGAAGCAATACTGTCTAATGCATAAGATTTATCCTGACACTTTGGGTAGAGCAGCTTAAATTGAATGTTCTGTCATGTAGTGCTAGTTTGGAGGAAAAATTTATTTGATATGAACTGACATTTGTTTGTATGGAGTAATATGGAAGTCATTGTAAAATTCATGTACTTGATATTTTGATACACTTTCCAATGAAGCACCGGGGAAGATATAAGAGCTGCTATTGCTCCAGCATGTTCTTGTTTGTGTTCAGAAAATCTTCAGCATAAAATAGATTTTCACTTTCAGGGTAGTGTGGGACAGAGAACTATGCACAAGTATGAACAAGAGAGCAAGAAAGTTGGCAAACAGTCCTTCATGTATGCATGGGTGCTGGATGATACTGATGAAGAGAGGTAGGTATCTTATATGTTATTCTCAAAGGTATGTATTTCGTAGCTCCTTTCTGTATCAACATCACTCTTTATTCTTGGAATGTCTAAATGTGCAAAAACCTTTGATAGAGACAGTGAAGAGGTGATATAGAACAGGTAATGAGATGATATCAGATGCTAGAATAGATTTAGGGAATGAATTTAAGAAGCATTTATTACATTTTGCCACAGGGTTGTTTCAGCCCAGGAACCCTTAGAAATAGCATGGATTTTTTTTGGTTTGAAACCCTCTAACCCCAACTTTACGGGTGGCATAAATGTTTTCACATGTTAACCGTCTGTTAGGCACTTTTGCCAAAGTCTGCCTTCCAACCAATCTGCAAGAACACACACCTGTGCAAGTTAAATGAAAACTCAATTGCACAATACATCATAGTCTAGCTAGTCAGACAAGGATAATTACTAATGTCATTCTGGTAGAAGCTGCATAAAAAACAATGAAATGCAATGTACTAGAGCTTTAAGGTAAAGAAAGTAATGCGGCAGATCATTACGAAATAAAGATTATTCTATATTTTTTCCATTTCAGTTGCTGATCATTTTGTGGTAGATTTTCTCTGGTAGTGTTTTGCTTTGCTGCAGTGGTGGTCACCATTTAAAAAGTGAAATGACTGTGGTACTACAATATATAGTTTGTAATGTTATTTTAACGTATTACTTATGTATATGTAAATAATTCTTTGTATTCATTGCTTCGCTTTTGTGGAAGATTTTATCATTCCATGGAATGTTCATTTTCTTTCATTTACCTGGTTATTTCCCTTTTTTTTTCAGATCACGTGGAATTACAGTAGATATTGCTCAGAGAATGTTTGAGTCAGAAACCAAAATTATAACACTCCTTGATGCTCCAGGTCATAGAGACTTTATCCCTAATATGATCACAGGAGCAGCAAGAGCTGATGTCGCCATTCTTGTTGTTGATGCATCCACTGGGGAATTTGAAGCAGGATTTGAAAGTGGGGGTCAGACAAGGGAACATGCTATTCTTATACGATCTCTTGGTAAGTTGAATTTTTTGGTACTGTGAGGCCAGAAGCTTTATTTCAAAGATATATTTAAGCTGCTGTGTCACTGTAAGTGATCTGGAACTCGCTTTGAAGAATTTCTGTGAAAAATACTTGGAGACTGAATTGCATGTGGCATTTATGGATGTATAAGATGTTTTCAAACTCTGACTGCATGATATTACACCGCAAGTGAAAAGCCAAGTGGTAAGGATGTATCATCTAAGCTGATGAAACAGATCACACTCTCGCGAAAGAATTTCTTGCATTAAAGGAGTCCATCTGTAAATGCTGTTGAATTTAGTACAGCCTTTAGCTGCAGGATTCCCCATTAAAAGGGACCCTTTTAAAAAAAATGGTCATTGGGTGGGAGAAAACAGCTTTGTAATGTTGGGGAGGATAAGTGAAGAAAACCTGACAAAGGGGATATATTTGTCAGAAGTGGAGTGAGCTAGGGATAAGGGAGACCAAGGAAGTAGGAGATAAAACAGTTGAATGGAGAAGTCTCAAGGATATTGGGGAATAAACATTCATGAGGGTGAGGCTGCGTAGGATAGAATGAATCATATCTTTGTGGTATAAGGGTGCTGACTTACTGGTAGTGGCCTGAACTAGGCCAGAGGAAATGGTTTAGGTAAATCATCGAATAATCTGAGGGGCTTGGATGTAGATGGTAAGTGCTAGTTTTTGGTACAATATACATACATATAGAATGGATATGTGCCAGTGAGCTGTTGAACTGCCACAGTAGGCAGTAGAAGCAGATTGAGAATACATTTTTACTTTCCTCTCCTTCTGTGAGGCTCCTGCATTGTTCAGAAAGCCAGCCACATCCACTGGGCAGGACCACAGGTCAGTAAGGAAGGTGATATTTTATGCATGTCTGTATGGATGAGTACAGGACAGTTGAGGCCTAGTGTTCAGATTCTACATCACAATTTTAACCTTTGTCCTTAACACTCTAGAATGTATAAAGAGATTAGTGCTCATAATTTCTTGGAAGAAATCAGTATTTTATAAGAGATATGTTTTGAATTATTTTTGATTGTAAATTTAAGGAATTTATTATTTTTATTTTAGAATATTGATTTTTTTTTAATTCTATGAAGATATTTTGTCAAAGAAAAGAAAATCTGGTGATGATGACCTTTGTTGTTGATACCCCGGATGAATCTAAATAATCAGTCAGTCAGTCAAAAATTATTACTGTGAATATTTAATCTATATTTTCTGAAAATTTTCAGTAGAAATTTTTTATTACTTAAAATTTGCTTCCATTTTCAGCCTTATGGTCTCTTGTAGATATTTCATAGTCCTCTCTGTTTCAACCAGTGTTCATGAATTTTACCTCTGTACATAACTTGCTCTTTGCTAGTTTTCATATTGTCTTCATTGATTAGGATCCTACATCTCCCAAGACTGGGGCCTCCAGTTTTGCCAGCCAAGACTAAGGATCTTTTCTTGGAAGCCTCTGAACTAATATTCTTTTTCCTAATACTCAGCCCTTCTCAAGACCCTGTTGCTTTTTTTGCCTTTTATTTATTTATTCATTGTTTGGAACATTATTATTTGAAAAATCAGGTGTTTATCAATCTTATATCAGAAAAGTTGTGAAAGAGAACCTGAAAAAAATGTGCTTGATTTAGTGAGATATGCTGAAGCACTATTTTTTACTTATGTAGGTGCAGTAATGATCCACATCAGAAGAATGGCTTTTATATGATTGTCACTTGTGTATGAATTTATTGGAAAGAGTTAATGGTAATAGGTAGATAGACAGATGATTGAGTATCTTATGGCTTCAATGATGCCCATCATGATTTATCATTCTTTGACATATCTTTTGAACCAATTCTTTAGGTTACTCTTGAGACATTTTGGAATTTCTTTGTGGCTAAATGGCTCGTTTTTTTCTGCAGGTGTTTCACAGTTAGTTGTTTCAGTAAACAAATTAGATGCAGCTGAATGGAGGGAAGACCGGTTCAAAGATATAAAACGTAATCTGCAGCAGTTTCTCAAGACTGTTGGTTTCAAAGATGCCGATGTGGTGTACATTCCTTGTTCAGGTCTTACTGGAGAGAACCTTACCAAGCCCAGTACAGAAGATAAATTGTGTTCTTGGTATACTGGCCCAACATTACTACAAGCAATTGGTAAGTTGCAATGTCTTTTCCAGTCATATAGATTACTAGTAAGCTGTGCAGATATGTTGTAATCCTGAATAGTTTTCTTGTAGGGAACTTGAACAAATCACCTGTGGGTAAAATCTTTTTTGAAGTTTTTGAAAATCCCATGTAGTGTATGTATTTTCTTTATTGTTCTGCACTTTATAGGAAGTTATCGATAAAGTAGCTTCCCTCTTGTATCACTTGTAGGATTGGATTACATGTTGAACTAAAGTCTAAGAGAGATGATAGAGTACCAAACAAGCCAATCTGTATAACCAGACGTTATATTTCCCTTAAATGCTTGTTATTGTGTAAGTGAACCCTTCATAATTCCTGCAGCCACACACCCATTCTTCTTTTAGGGTGTTATTCTGTGTTAGGAGTCCAAAAGGTTTGTAGTGCACAACCTTTGCTGTTATACCCAAGCTGTTTCCCATTTAAAATTTTTTTATGGTAGCTGAGACAGCATGACAACTGAAGCCCTACTCTAGGCCATCTCATTAACACAGTATATATTTATTATTATTATTTTTATTTATCATACTTTATCGCTGAGTGTGAACAAATGGGGCCTTGTTTGTCTTTCCTAGCGCTACCTCGCACACATGAGGGGGGAGGGGGTTGTTTT
>JAUTXX010549531.1:0-10359 GCA_032273605.1 Panulirus laevicauda
GGTACTTCCTCACTCAAGTCTCCTTTCCAAGCTCACTTACTCTCACCACTCTCTTCACCCCAACATTCTCTCTTCTTTTCTGGAAACCTCTACAAATCTTCACCTTCGCCTCCACAAGCTAGTGATCAGACATCCCTCCAAATAATGCATATAGTTATGTCATTAGAAGTAACATTTGATCACATACATTCATATCGTGTATCATAAACTTTTTATGGCGTTGAATTTTACGTAGAATTTACAAACGTATTTCATGTTGTTTCCAGGGTGTGGTTTGAGAAATCCTGGACTATAAAAAAATTGAACCGTGCATTGTCCCCCAGTGGCATGACCAAAGAGGTTTGTCGAGCAGTATCCTTGGGCTGGGTGGCCCTGACCATGACCTCTGCCCTTAGCCTGATGCTGACGCAGGCCCTTCTGAAAGCTGATTGGATGAACTCACTGAAAGAAAAACCTACAAAGACGTTGAACATCCCGCTGACTTATGGAGATGGTATTGGACACCGCACATCTCGGACGCTGGGACTGGCCTGCGCCCTCAGCGTCATGGAAGGCAAAAAGTTCGGTCCCCAACCAGACCTTGCTGGAGAGAATTCAGAGGGACCCAGTATTTTCTTGAAAGTCCGAGATTATCCCAGCGACGAACAGGTGGTCATGCGCCATCTTATAAGAGACTATTGCAGACAGATGTTAACTTCTCGGCAGACTCTCCTCGCTCTTGGTCGGCCGTATACGCAATCAGTCACAGGAAAAACATTTGAATCCAAGTCAACTGTAAACGTAAGTCTTGGTTATCCATCTCATTATTACTCAATACAGTCGATGTATCTGTGGTCATTAATTATGTCACAAGTATATTATCCACTCATCAGATAAACGAAAATAAGGAATTTCATGAATTATATATCAAAATGTTTCCTATATGCTTATGCAATGAGTCAAACTTATTAGTTATTCCTGGAATGCAGCAAAAACAGTGTATAAGTATGTCTCTTTTAATGCTGCAGCTGAAGAGGCAGGAGGTTGTACTTGCTAAGCCGCCGGAAGTACATTCCTTGCTATCGAAAAATGTGAGGGTACGTCAACTGCCCTCACCCCAACCTCCCCGAGCCCAAGGCAGGGCCTTCGCTGCAAGTGTATACAACAAGGTGAGGGTGCGTCAAGCTCCCCCACCCCAGCCTTCTCTGAGTGAGAGCCTCTCCTTAGGTGTATCGAATAAGGCGACGACGGTGAGGCAAGTGTTCCCACCCCAGCCTTCCCTGGGTGGGGACCTCTCCGCAAGTGTATCGAATATGGCGAGGGTGCGTCAAATACCAGCACCCCTGCCACCCCTTGCTGGGGAACTCGCGGCAGGTGTATTGAACAAGGTGAGGGTGCGACAAGTGTTCCCACCCCAGCCTCCAGTAGCCCTGAATAGGGACTTTACTACAGCCGCTCAGGTCAGTTTGCTGGTGTGATAATCAAAATTCATTTGAATAAAAATCTTTGGTAATATATACTGTTTTCTCTTTGTGTGTTTACCTATTTCAGCTAATTGATAATGACTGATTATTATTGATATTTCTACGTGATTATTCATACTGATCTAACAGCTAACTCTGTCCTTATTCTAGACGGCCTCCTTGTCTTACGCAAGTCCTATAAGTGGCTTGTCAGGCCTCCACAACGGTGGCGAGCCCTTTGGAGGGGCTGGGCTTGTAGAAGGTCTTGGAACTTACACCACTGGTCTTGGAAGCAGACTGGACTCAGGTTTTGGATCTGGAATTGCCAACAGTCTGTTATCCTCACCCCTGTTGTCTGAGCTTAGCGGTCAAAGGTCCGGAACCCTTCTGCCAGTTTCTCCGTCAGGAGAAGGCTTCGGAAGCCTCGATTTTGGAGGAAAGGAATTATTTCGTTTTAATTCAGGACTATTTACTGGCTCTTCGCCCATTCATCTTGGATTCTTTGGAAACCTTGATAATTTCAACCCACCTGAGACTCTCTCAGCATCCACTGCGTTGAACGAAGGAGCCCCTGCCTTTGTACCTTCCGGAGGGATATCTAAAAACAACGATTTCGACTTGTTACAACAGCATGCAACAAATCCCTACCAATTACCATTTAAAGCGACTACTAGAGATCCCTCTCTCTCACCTCTCCCTTTTGATGGAGTAGAAAGGTTAAGAAATCTGGAGAATCAAGTGCGAAAGCACTTAGATATTGACGAAAAGCAACTGACCCCGGAGCAAAGGAGCACCAAGGCGATCTACGAGGCCATCTCAGGCCTCCGTGAGGTCCCAACATCGACCGCTGCCAGTCTCACTCTCAGCGGGCTACAGGCTCCCTCTCCAAAAAATGATGAAGGAAAGATAGACGAATTATCATCGCTGAGACCGACACAGCAAACTCTGGGTGACCATCTGGATGGCATGTACGGTATCGGATCTTTGAGACACTCATCTGGTAAAGGTGAGGGGAAGGACATCCTTCATGTGTTAATGAACACTCACACACCTGACATCATCCATGATGAGGAACAGAGTCACACTTTTGCTTCAGCTGACGGAAATCCTGGATTAACACCCTTCATTTCAAGCACTAAGGAAGTGTCTAAACTAATATCTACAGTTCCCATACCCAAGCAGCAAGACCATCCACGTACCTTCTCGTCACATACTATTTCCAGCCCACAACCGGGGGCTCCGCTTCCTCCTCCTGATTCTCTCTCTTCATACGAACAAAAGGGACAAAATGAAGATGCACAGCTATACTTCTTAGATGAGGAAATCCCGAGTCGTTCACTGGAGAATCAGCAGTTACATATTCCAAATGGGGGAGTTCCGTGTCACACGCTGAAAGGTCAGCAGTTACAGTCGTCAGATGATGAAATTTCAGGTCACTCGCTGGAGGATCAACAGGTGCAATCCTCAGATAGGGAAATTTCAAATCAATCGCAGGACGACAGACAGTTACAGTCCTCAGATGGGAGAGTTTCGGCTAACTCGCACGGGGGCCAAGAAACGCCAGCTCCATCGGTGAACCTCACACTGCGCGGCGATGACAGAGGTAAGCTGCATCCTCCCCACGCGTCATCCGTTCAAGGCTCTCCTGCTAACAAACCAATGCCATTTGGGAAACCTAGGCTTAAAGATCTCGTAGAACAGGGTCTCCAACTTGAAGGCGGTGTGGGTCATCCTCCTCCCCTAGGTATTCCGGACACGTCAAAAATACCTCTTAGGCTATCATCACCTTGTCGGCCACGTCCTGGAACATCTCCCTGTAATACACTATCGCTGCGTCGGCCACGCCCTCAAACAACACACTCTAGGGTACCATTGCTCCGTCGGCCATGTACCCAAACATCACGTGCTAAGGTTCCTCCGCTGCGTCGGCCACGTCCTCAAACATCACTTGCTAAAGTTCCTTCGCTACGTCGGCCGCGTCCACACACATCACGTACTAAGGTTCTCCCGCTGCGTCGGCCACGTCCTCACACATCACGTACTAAGGTTCCCCCGCTGCGTCGGTCACGTCCTCAAACATTACGTACCAAGGTTCTCCCGCTGCGTCGGCCACGTCCTCGTATATCACCTGAAGGCAGTGAAGACAAGCGTATTCAGGGTAATTCTCACACATTCTTGCGCCCAGTCGTAGACTCAGAACAAGATCGTCCTCTGTCAAGGTCTCGAGGACCATCGGATAGTTCCAGACGACCAACGCTGGACCGTCCTTTAGTAAGACCAAGAAGACCACCTGTCACTAGTGACCGGCCTGGCAATAGGCTTCGTATTCCACCTGACTCATCAGACCACTCAGCACCGATACTAAATGATCCACATGTGACTGATGACCCCGTCTTGGTCCTTTTTTCGGACAAGAGACAAGCTAATGACCAAGAAAGTTTTCAGCTGGGGATACACCATAAGAAGCAGCAAGATAACAACCATGGCAAAATGGGATCTGTCTTACATCCACTGCCTTCCCTTCCACCTCGTCTTGTACTTGAGTTTGATACACGCAGAGAACAGACAACCGTCATTCCTAACTCGGGCAAAATTTCTAAAGTTTTCACTGACTTTGGACTTAGAACTTCAGTTTCCCCCATGAAAACAGAAACCCAAAATTTGCCGTCTAGTGAAGAGCTTCTTTCGTTAACAGAGCTTCAGAATCTCTACCCCAGACCAAAACTGGAATTCGACACTGACTCCAGTACGACTGGCTTATCAGTGCTACAACAGGACACTAACTACAACAGGACGCTACACAACTCTAATATCGAGGATTTCCTTAAAGATTTTGAAAAAGACAAGAATTCTCCGGACACGTCTTCGCTGAAGACCGTTTACCCAAGTAGAAACCATCCACTTGAGGATGGTGCGATGATGGTAATGATGTCTGTTACTTTACAATACGGCAGTCAGGAAAACAAAGGCATTTTAGACTCGGTTTCAACTCCATCTGCCTTTTCTGGATTTCCTGAAATTTCTACTGATCGATCAATGAAAGGTTCAAAATCAAAAATACTGACATGTGAAGGAAATCCCCACAAGTTCCATGAGGAGTTAGAGAGAGAGGATGATATCCTCCTTACGTCTCCATTACACTTTTCTGAACATTTAGCAGATTCTCCCACGAGACAAATCTTCTTGCCCAATGCAAGTAAAGCTAATGACGATAAAACTGCGCACTTAGGCACCACAGACATACCTTTATCTCTGGTTGACATCCAGGCAGCCCCACCTGAGCCGCAAGAAGCACGTCCCAGAGCTAAGCCCCTCAAAACTCCACTTAGGCTTCTGCCATCTTCAACTAAGTTCCACGTACAGACACTCAGGTCTCAGATCCCTCCACCCAGGTCTGAGGCACCTCCATTCGGTTCCCAGGTACTAACATCCAGACCTCAGGTCCCTCCAACCAGGTCTGAGGCACCTACATCTGGTTCCCAGGTACCAACATCCAGGTCTCATATCCCTCCACCCAGATATGAGGCACCTCCATTCGGTTCCCAGGTAACAACATCCAGGTCTCAGATCCCTGCATCCAGGTCTGAGGCACCTTCATCCGGTTCCCAGATACCAACATCCAGGTCTCAGATCCCTCCACCTAGATCTGAGGTACCTTCATCTGGTTCTCAGGTACAAACCTCCAGGTCTCAGATTCCTCCATCCAGGTCTGAGGCACCTCCATCCGGTGCCAAGGTACCAACATCCAGGTCTCAGATCCCTCCACCCAGGTCTGAGGCACCTCCATCCAGCCCTCAGGTACCAACATCTGGGCATCAGATACCTTCATCCAGGCACCAAGCATCTCCGTTTAGGCCTGAGGCACTTCCAACCAGATCCTGGACACCTCAACCAAGGTCTCGGGCTACTCCACCCAGTTCAAAGGCACCTCTACCGAGGTCCTAGGCAACTCTACCCAGACCCAAGACACCTCCATCTAGGTCCCAGGTATCTCTGCCCACGTAGCAGGTACATCTGTCTAGGTCCAAAGCACCTCCGTTCAGGTCCCAAGCAACCTGATCCAAGTCCAAGGTACCTCCACTCAGGTTCCAGGCAATTACATCCACGTCCCTGGCAACTCATTCCAGATCCCTCTCAATTCCATCCATGCCTTAGGCAACTACGTTCATATCCCAGGCAACAATTTCCAGGTCCCAGGCAACTCAGTCCAGATCCTAGCTACCTCCGTCCAGGTTCCAGGCAACTACCTTCCGGTCTCAGGTAACTCTTTCCAGGTCCCAAGCAACTCTTTCTTGGCCCCACACACCGTCTAAATCTTGGCACCTTCCTCTAGGTCCCAGGCACTTCTCCCTGGGTCCTGGAAAACTCGATCCAGGTCCCAGGCACCTCTCCCTGGGTCCTGGGAAACTCGATCCAGGTCCCAGACACCATCTTTCAGGTATCAGGCAACTATTTCTTGGTCCCAGGCAACTTCTTCGATTGGAGTTGTACAGTCTGATCTTTTCCTCTTCGGTGCATAGTTTTAGAGAATGACAGGAATAACGTTCAAAAAAGTAGTCATGAAACCACCTCTCCGGTTAGGAAGAAAAATAGTAAATATTCTTTCATTCAGCGCAGTCACCGCTACCGTGAACTCTTCGAAACCTTTGTTCACATCTTTGGCAAAATCATTGAATACCAACAAGAGAGACAAAAAACAACAAGGACAGGCTGAAAACAAGCCCTCCTCCCTATCATTGGGAATCTTAGATAGAGATAATTCCTTCTATGATGATTATGTGGGTCAAGAAGATATTTCCATAAGAAATGCACCTTTTTTCTCTGAATCTGCATATTAGGAGCCACATTTTCACAGACATGAATCACAGTTAACAGAATTGCCAGAGCATCACAACGATCATCTTCCCGGGGTAAATTTTTCCACTCGATACGGAAAACCTATTGAGAGCAATCATCGTGGACAGACAAAGTCATCACAAACCAGTTTTCAAGGCAGACATCACAAAGTAGGTTTTCTTTTACAAATACAAGATAGCTCTCGTCTAACAGCCCAGCTTCCAAATACACAGACTTCTCCACACCTACCCTCAACAAGACCACGAGGATCACAATATGCTCCGCCCCTTTACCGTCCTCTGCTACAGCCGCGACCTTCAGCAACGCACCAATTCTTCTCCCAGACATTCCCTGAACATCTACGAGAATCACTTTCCACGATATGGATATCCAATTCAAAGTGAAAGCATAAGGAAAGAGCCTTATCAGTCGCCTGTCCCAGGTAAACGCCGCTTCCCTTTAAGTCAAATTCGGCAAAAGCCACAGATGTTCAATGCCGAAAATCCACTTTTTCTGCTCAGAAAACAGTTCTCCAACAATATATTGTCCCGAAAATGTTCCAGATACACACCACATGTTTTCTGAAAAGTCTGAGCAAATGATTCATTAAGCTTCCGACAGCTCAAAAGAGTCGAATTTCCGTCGGATGTGCCATGATTCATTGTTAGATATGCCGCAACTTGTATCGTCAGTTCCATCGACGTTTTTCAGTTTATCACGACAACGCCCTAATTTCCCCAACCGTACGACAATAGTAGTCTCTGTTGTATACACAACGGTCGTGTAGCATCCACCAGCAGGTAACGTTCACAAGTGGAACCCAGGTACACCTCACTGCCAGCACCTCACCTCCACACCACCATATCAACAACAATGAAAGCGTCCATGCTTCAGTGAAAGAGCCTCTAGGTAATCAGGGAACATCAAGAACGACAGCAAAATATAGTTTTTCTTCTACGAACACATCATTTTAGAAGCCACAGTGTAGTTTCAGCGATGTCGATATCCTTGATGACGTCAGCATCTCTGAGAAAGTCAGGCAATCCTGTGAAATCTGCATCTCCGGTGACGTCAGCGAAATAGTCGTCAGCAGATAAACTAGTGTCAGTAGTTCCTGTGTCGGTAATAGTTTTTAACTTTAAAGTCATCGTAAACGTCAGGAAGTACCACGAAGTTCATTGCTCCGTTGACATTAACAGGTCTGATTAAGAGTAAACTGACCATGCAAGATTATTCCATAAAACAGCTAGCAAGAAGTTCATCATTAAAAGAGTCGGTACTGTTGCCATCACCTTCTCCATCACAGTCACCACAACCGTCTCCAACAACAGCAGCATCTTCTGCATCTCTTTCATCTCTAATATCCTTTTAATCTCCAGCACGTTTACTACCTGAGTTTCTCATGCTCAACCAACTGCATACCATTACCAACTTTAGTGCCTTTATTATCTGCAACACAACTATCAGATGTAAGGCCACACCTATCTCCAGCACGAAAGCTATCACTTTCTACAGAAGTAGAACACTCGGCACCATTGTCACCATCGTCATTATCACACCACTCACCAACATCACTACTATCCCCCACAGTATCATACTCTTACCATTCCAAACGCCACCACACTCAAAACAAACTTCATTAAACAAACTTCACTCAACCTTACCTTCTCCATTTCCAGCACCATCATACTATCCCTGCCTTCACCGTTCCAAACATCACTATTTTCACCATCCCTAGTAGCATTATAATCACCACTATATTCGCCATCACAGTCATCTCTTATCATACCCAACATCATACTCACCAATGCCCCAATTAACACACCCAGTAAAAACTTTTTCGCTATTTTCACCATCCACAAAGTTGTCAAGAAGAGTCTACAAGGCCTTCTTCTCTCGCACCATTCGCCACACACCTGCCACTGTCATTCATCAGCGCCAATAGCGCCACCGACAACCACACCATCACCACCCACACTATCATCAAGACAAGCACCATACAACAATCACCACCTCAGCCATCACTACCAGCACCATCACTGCCACAACTATCACCAACATCACTAGCACCATCATCACCAACACCGTCACTACCAGCACCATCAACATCCCCACCACTACCAGAATCATCACTACCATAGCCATCACCACCGCATATATCAACATCATAAGCATCACCAACCACACTATCACCAAAAGCACCACAATCACCCCTAATGAGTACCATCACAATCTGTACCAGCACAGCGCCCACACCATCACCGCCACCACCATCTACACCAACAACATTACCACCCACACCGTTACAGACAGCACCATCACCACATGCACCAGCAGAACCACAGCTATCACCAAAACAGGGAACACTACCACAACAATCATCACCAGCAGCAGCATCACCAGTATCATTATTACCTACCAGAATCATCATTACCATTACTATCACCACCACAACAATCACCACCACTATCACCAACTGTACCATCTCCATCAGCATTATCACTACTAGTGTCATCACCACCAGCACCATCACAAAAACATCATCACCACCAGCACCATCACCAGCAACATCATCACCACCAACATCATCACCACCAGCACCATCACAACAAGCATCACCACTGGCACCATCACCACCAACATCATCACCAACAGCACCATCATCAAAAGCATCACCACTAACACCATCACCGGTGGTACAATTACCAGCAGCAACATGATCGCTGATACCAATACGTATCACCAGCACCATCACCACCAACATCATCACCACCAGCATCATCACCAACATTATCATCACCACTACAGCAATCAACACCACCAACATCACCAGAACCATCTCCACCAGCACCATCAACTCCGACATCATCATCAGTACCATCACCACCACCACCACCACCATCACCACCACCACCACCACCACCATATCCACAACCATCACAATTACAACAAGCATCATCACCACTAGCACCACCACCAGCAGTATCATCAAAATCATCACTAACATCATTATCACTAACACCATTATCACTAACACCATCACCACCAGCATCATCACCACCAGCATCATCAT
Source organism: Panulirus laevicauda (assembly GCA_032273605.1). Classification (NCBI taxonomy): domain Eukaryota; kingdom Metazoa; phylum Arthropoda; class Malacostraca; order Decapoda; family Palinuridae; genus Panulirus; species Panulirus laevicauda. The sequence continues at coordinate 9,352 of JAUTXX010549531.1, forward strand.
CATCAATGCCATCACCATCAGAACCATCACCACCATCATCATCACCACCAGTATCATCATCACCAGTGCCATCACCACCAGCATCATCACCACCAGCATCATCACCAGTGCTATCACCACCAGCACCATCACCATAAGTATTATCACCATTAGAACCATCACTAGCAGCACCATCACCACCATCACCACCAGCACCATCATGAACAATACTATTACCACCAGCACTGCCAACATCATCACCACCATTATCATCACCATCGGTACCATCACCACTCGCATCATCACCAACAACACCATCACTATCATCATCACGATCACCAACAGTACTGTACCAACAGTGTCATCACCATCACCAAAAGCACCATAGCCACCAGCACTACCACCATCAATATCATCACCACCTCCAGCACCATGACTATCAGCATCATCACCACTAGAACCATCTCCATCAACATCATCCCTAATTAACATCACCATCAGCACCATTACCACAAGTACCATCAAAGCCAGCTCCAGCGCCATCAGCACCATCACCACCGGCACCATCACCACAAGCATCATCATCACTAGCACCATCACCACCAATACCAACACCAGCAACATCATCAGCATCATCATCGTCAGCATCATCACCACAAGCATCATTACCACTAGCACCATCACCACCAGTTCCATCACCACCTGCACCATCACCATCAGCATCATCATCGCCAGTATCACCAGTGCCATCACTACCAGCACCATCACCACCAACATCATAACTACCAGCATCATCACCACCAGCATCATTATGACAAGTATCATCACCATCAGCACCATCACCATAAGCATTATCACCATTAGAATCACCACGAGCAGCACTACAACCACCATCACCACCAGCACCATCATCAAAAATACCGTCACCACCAGCACAACCAACATCATCACCTCCAGCATCATCAACACCAGTACTTTCACCACCAGCATCATCACCACCAACACCATCGCTATCAACAGCGACATCAC